>CAUYQG010257647.1:0-53412 GCA_963574415.1 Tarsius wallacei
TCAACAAGTACAGCCGGGCTCGGTGGCTCAACCTGTAATCCCTCGCTTGGGGAGGCTAAGGTGAGTGGATTGCCTGAGCCCACGGGTTCGAGACCTGCCTGGGCAACTTGGCAAGACCTCATCTCTACAATAAATAAAAAAAAAAAAAAATTAGCCTGGCGTGGTAGTGCGTGCCTGTAGCTCCAGCTACTTGGAAAGGAGGAAGGATCGCTGGAGCCCAGCAGGTTGAGGCTGCGGTGGCCGGGAGTGTGCCACTGCATCCAGTCTGGGTGACAGAGTGAGACTCCAACTCAAAAAAAACCAAACAATAAATCAAAAAATTACCAGGGCATGGTAGTGTATGCCTGTAGTTCCAGCTACTTGGAAGGCCAAGGGGGAAGGATCGCTGGAGCCCAGCAGGTCGAGGCTGTGGTGGCCGGGAGCATACCACTGCCCTCCAACCTGGGCGACAGAGTGAGACTCCAACTCAAAAAAAAAAAAAAAGAAAGAAATATGAACATTGGCAAAGATTTAAAATTTAATAACACAATAATGAGAAACAAATTAAAATTGAAACATAATTAATTATATGTTATGCTAATTTCTATAACATATAAGGAATACATAGTAATTTATATAAAAAACACTAATTTCAATGGGAAAATGGGTAACAAACATTAACAAATTATTCACAGGAGATTTGTTAATATAATAGCTAAAATCATATGGGAAAAGTTTAACATAATTTAAAAATCAAATAAATGTTTGTTTAAAATACACACACTCACACACACATAGTTGATTGTCATTTCATCCTATGAATAATATGTCTTATGTCTACGTTTCTTTATCTAAAAGACAATTGGTTTTATTTCTGATTTTTGACTCCTATACATAGCAATACAGGATTAGCTTTGCTAACACACCTGTTCTGATTATTTCCCTAGGAAAGAGTGCTACAACAGGATAACTGGGTCAATATGATTAGGAGAGGAGAATTCATAACTGATCTTTCCAGAAAGCTGTAATTTGCCCTCCATCTGACCATGCTTTGAAGGAAGTAAAGAAGAGCAATTGTTCTCCTGGTTTGTAAGAATACTAGTTATAAAAGTTGCTTTTTTTTCATGTCGTTGTTGTGTGTTAGTGAAACTAATACTCTGACTGTAGGAGCCAGTGGGGAAGGTTGCAGAATCAGAGTTGCCTTTAGCTTTCTTCAGCCTCATTTACATAATAATCAATAATTAATTAATTTTGAAACTTGAAGGGGTCTTTGATGCCACAATGAAAATAGAAAAACCCACAAATGTCTATGCATGTGTAACTTTGGAGAGGATAATTTTGCTGTAATTTACTCAAATTTACTAGTTCCATTTAGATCAACTGACATCATTCAAAATGTGTGTGATTTTGCCTTTGTTAGAAGGCTTTAACTAATATACCCAGCTCATCTAACACTTCAGTGAGGGAAAATGAAACAAGATCAAAACACACTAGCGAAGGCTAGCAGATATCAGGTAGGCCATCTTCAGCCTATTGACATTTGGGTGTTAACAGAATGCATTGGGTGTGATTCTGGAATGTGTTCCTGTAATTCATTTTCTGAATTGGGAACACATGAGTCTCTATTGCTAAGGATGCCTGTGTAGTAGAAAAATACCAGGGTCTTTGTTTTTAGATCCTTGATATCTTTTATTGCCCCCTTAAATTAACAAAG
The DNA here is from genome assembly GCA_963574415.1 of Tarsius wallacei. Classification (NCBI taxonomy): domain Eukaryota; kingdom Metazoa; phylum Chordata; class Mammalia; order Primates; family Tarsiidae; genus Tarsius; species Tarsius wallacei. The sequence continues at coordinate 1,694 of CAUYQG010257647.1, forward strand.
TCATATTAAGTTATCAGTATTCTCTCTAGTCTCAATATGGGACTTTATTAAAACCGCCTCAAATTTAGTATTTTGATACTTGATCAAATGAATTCAGTTTTACTAAGTACATTTAAGTAAATCCTGCTCCCTTCCTTTACTCACCCTAACCACAACTGCTGCATGCATAAATAGAACTCTGTCAAAGATCATTTCTACTACAGTTACTTTCTATGTCTCCTTTTTTCCTAGGCACTTTTTACATAAGGATTGGACAGTTCTTCACTTACTCACCCATTCACTCACTTATTCGTTGATTCAATATATCTTAATGGTGATTCCACATTGGTCTAGGTATTGTATTGGACCCTGGAAACACAATTTTGATTGAGATGGACCGTCTCTGCCCTTGTAAGGCTGATACCCAGTGAGTGAAGAAAAATACCAAAGAATCCAACAAGCCAAATAATTGCAACTTGTGGTAAATTATATGAAAAGCACCAACAAGATGACCAAGATATGAATAAAGGGGAATTCCTACTTAAGTGTATGGTTTCTTTGAGGGGGTGACATGCTAAAACCTAAAGCATGAGAAGAGCTAGACATTTGCAGTGTGAGTGAAAACGCAACCCAGACTGAGGTCAAAGCATACCCAAAGATATTATTAAAACACACACACACACACACACACACACACACACATACACACACACACACAACTTGTTGTCTTTGTAGAACCAAAAAAGGACCAAGCTTTGGCATCATCAGTCTATCAGTCTTCCTTTCCCAAAAGCTGGTGAGCACTTGGAGGCCAAGCTTGCCCCTGTGTATGCTAACTTTCCTTCAGCAGCTAGGGCAGACATTGGTAAGCAATTATTTATTGAATAATTGAATAATTGAAGGAATGCCTATCTTGGCCTTCTTCTTTTTTTTTGAGTTGGAGTCTTACTCTGTCGCCCGGACTGGAGTGCAGTGGCACACTCCCGGCCACCGCAGCCTCAGCCTGCTGGACTCTGGCAATCCTTCTGCTTTTGCCTTTCAAGTAGCTGGAACTACAGACACGCGCTACCACGCCTGGCTAATTTTTATTTTATTTTATTGTAGAGATGAGGTCTTGCCAAGTTGCCCAAGTAGGTCTCGAACCTGTGGGCTCAGGCAATTCACTCACCTCGGCCTCCCAAAGCGCAGGATTACAGACTGGGCCACCGAGCCCGGCCTTGGTCTTCTTTATAAACTTTACATGTATAGTGATGTTGCTTGATTAATTAATTGCTGATTGATTAATTGCTTTCCTCTTGGCACTGACACTTCCAAGGGGCTTTCATGGGTCATGTGAAATGATCATTTATCCTGTTTAGGAAAATGATTCCATCCATCTTCCCTAGAATCTCTCAGATATGTTCTGTACTCTATGACTTGGTGGCAAAATTCTCTTGTGAGAAACACCTAAACTTCTATGGTCTTATGTGTCAAAAACTTGAGCAATGAATATTCAACTTTCGTAATTTTGCCACATCTGAAATGTAGCTATGTTGCTAGTTAACAAGTTTGTGGGTATATGTACAAGGGGGACCCCCAAAAAACCAAAAAATTGTCTTTTGGAGGGTGAGCCCCTTGTAGTACAGGCTTCTCTCACTAAGTAAGTGTTCTAGAAACCTACTGGCATCAGTGTACCAGAGTGTTGCTGTGAGAGGCTGTGTTCAGTTTCAGCTAATTTTAGGGGGAAGATTCTTTCAATGTGTTTGCCCGTTACATGAAGGGTGATTTACAAATGCACCTGCCCATACCATGCTGAGAGTCCAGCAGTTTTTGACCCAAATGGCATGACCCCCATGCCTTACCATCCTTATTCACCCAATCTCACTCTGAATGATTTTTGTTTCCATTTGAGCACATATGAAAAACGTGAAATAAAAAAAAAAAAGTCAGAGGCACTAAAAGAATCAGAATTGACGAAAACTGCAGTGGAAGAAGTTTCTCCATAGGTGTATTGCATTAAACGGAGAGTTCTTAGAAAGTGACTGAAGTTTAAACATGTAAGAATAAATACACAATTTTTTAATAAATAAGTTTAAAGTTTTTTTGTGGGGAAGTCTCCTTTGTATATTTGGCTATTTGATTTGCTGAAAAACAAACCACAAAACTACACAAACAAACCCACAGAAAACTTGTATTTATCAGAGTCCTATACTAAGCAATAGTATCTATAAAGTTATTTTATATTCAATATAGTACCTACATTTTTTATACGCTAAATAAACACATAATATATAATTAGTCTTTTTTTTTTTTACAATGAACACCTGTGTTTTAATGTAAAATTATATCCTCTACTACCAGAGGTTACCTATGAAAGCAATATCTTACTCTGATTTTTTTTTTTTAAGTTTGGGACTTCCTTCCCTTTCCAGCTCAAGTACCACCTTGTGTGCAAAGCCTTCCTTGAATACTCTGCTGCCTAGTGACATGGTGATTTTCAGAGTGTTGCAGACTGTCTTCTTTTTTTTTTTTTTTGAGTCAGAGTCTCACTCTGTTGCCCAGGCTGGAGTGCAGTGGCATGCTCAAGGCCACCCCAGTGTCGACCTGCTAGACTCTGGCGATCCTTCTGCCTCAGCCTTCCAAGTAGCTGGAACTACAGGTGCGCGCTATCATGCCCTGCTAATTTTTTGATTTAGTGTAGAGATGGGGTCTTGCCAAGTTGCCCAGGCTGGTCTCGAACCCACAGGCTCAGGCAATCCACTCGCCTCGGGCTCCCAAAGTGCTGGGATTATAGGCTGAGCCACTGAGCCCGGCTAGCTTGTCTTCTTGTTATTCATGTTAGGCTGGGCCAGAGAGGAGAATGATCAAAGACCCTAGGCAGGATGGCAGGCAGGAGCATTTGACACCCAAGAATAAGACACAGGCCAATTGTGGCTTCACTGTCTTGACGCCATAGCTCAAATGGGGTAGATGAGATCTTTGAGATTGATGCCCTACAGGGGTACTTTTTTTTTCAAACTACATTGGGTTCCCAGACCTCTTTTAAGAAACTCTTGAAAACTGTTCTTTCTCCCTCAAAATGAATGTACATGTATCACACACTTTCAGGGAATTTAAGGGATCTCCTGAATGCCATCAGTGGGACTTCATTTCCAGGTGTCATGAATTTCATTTTAAAAAGCAAACAAACAAATAAAAAATGGGGGAAACTATCTTGCCAAATAATTGGCATTTTTTGAGGTCATACTACATTCTGGATACTTTGTCCAATAACACACATGCACTATGTCTTCTAATTCTTCTCACTGTTCCATTTGGTACATACTACCGTTAACACTCTTTTATAGAGGGAGGAAAAAAGAAGAGAGAGAGATTCAGTAATTTGGTGAAGGTCAGACTGCTAGGAAGTTATAGTGGCTGATTTTGCAGTCTGGCAGCCTCACCCACTCTCCTATCCACACTACCAATGTCTTTAGTATTGCTCATGTCTAATCTGGGTGAGAGGAGAGCAGCCCATCCGTTTGGTGAAGGCTTGTGCTACTAGAAACTTGGGTGATTGACAACAGCATCGGATATTAATGTTATGGATTCTTCCTTCAAGAATGGAAGCTATTCATCCTGAGGTACACAGGGGAAAAGATCAATGTGAAAAGTCCAGGTGGTAATTAACACTCTCTTTACTGCTTTTTTACCCAGAGATTTGCTCAGTTTCTGTTTTCTTAGATGAAGCAAAGAAAAAAAAACAGTAGAATAAATTTGCCCTCATTCCACTTGTAACATATTCTAATTTTAAGGGATCACAGGTTAATTAAATTGATTTAAAAACAACTTTTGGGTACTGCCTTCATTAACCTTCAAGGTTTTCTTCTCATTCTGCTCCTATTCAGTGCTGTCAATCTTCCAGGGCAAGGGTTAGCACTCTTCACCTCCTCAGGTAGGAGGAAAGGGTGGGAAATAGCATTTTCTCCTCCTTTTGATTAGTGGAGCTCATTAGCTGTCAGATATAAAGCACAAGCAGTCCATCAGAGAACAGCAACACCAGTGACATTTATTCCATGGGCAGCATTCAGAGGCTGCTTAGAAACCAATTTCCATTCTTATAGATTCTGTCCCCAAAATGAGAGTTCTCCAGGACTCATAAGTAAGTCTGATCAAAATGCCAATGAAAGAAAAGAGAAAGAAAAGAAAAAAGGCCTTAAGACAACCAACATGCAAAACCTGCCCTCAACATTTAAAGCAGAAATAAAGGAGCCCTATCTCAGCTGCTTTTCTTTCTGCTAGCTGAGCCTTGGTGCTATTTACACTGTTTCAGGAGATTTGCTGTTCTTGGGTTTTCCTTGGAATTCACAAAGCGAATGGGCATCAAAGCTGTTTGGTTGATGGTCCTAACACAGCGGAAACCGACACTGGTTTTCTGAATTGATCACCATATGCTTATCTGTCTGTTTATTCTGCCTGTCCTAAATGCTTCTGGACAACTGTCTTGAAAGAGGACTTGGCCCAGGCCACACAGTGGGCAGATGTTTCACACGCAAAACGGATCTCAGTGCAAGGAGTCTGAAAGTATTTCTGCCTTTTGGCAGCACTGGCAAGTCATTGTATTTATAAAAACTTATATATAAATATTAGCAAACGGTCCTTCTTCTGACTGATCTATAGTTTATACAAAGAAATGGACACTGGGTAAAATCAACTTTTTGGTATAACAAACTATAGTTTGGTGGAATTCTTTAAATCCTGGCTCTACTATACATTTGCCACCAGACTAGCAGCGAGTCTTAGTTACCTTAACTACAATGTGTGTTGGATGGAATTTATAGTTTTTTCTGACTTGAAAATCATACACCTTTCTTTATGATTATGGGTAGTTTTGGACCCATCTTTTTTCTGTTACTTTTCTTAACCCTCAGTACAACCCTATGAGCTAAGTATTATTTCCCCCATTTACAGAGTTTATACTGAGGAACATAGATATGAAGTAACTTGCCCAAGGAGACACAGTTAAATGCTGAAGGTAGGAGGTGAACTACAGAGATAGATGTCGGATCTTGCTGGTTTAACCATCCGGCTGTTTTTCAAAAGCCCTTCTACTTCTAGTGGTCTATGATTTAAAGCTACAAATCTTTGAGGCAATAACTTGCAATTTATCTTTAAATTGCTTTAAATTTTGGCTGGCTTGAGGGATTTTAACAAAAAACAACACTTACAAATTATCCCCTCATCTCCTCCACCCACTTCTGTTCACATGAACCATGGCAGTGGCATAAAATCTTAGAAAATGGGGACCGCCCATGCCCACCTGGTTTCTTTTTATGTCTCTGAAGAGCAGGTAACTGAACCAGGAGATAAAAGAATTGCTGTACTACCTTCAAAAGATCTGAAGGAATTATCTTCAACTTGAAGGAAATGTGGATCAAGAAGTAAAATTATCAGATAAAAATACCTCAGATTCCAACAGCATTGTTTCCTTTCTGTGATCTGCCAAATACTTGCTCAAACTATTTGACATTTCCTGTCTTTGTGTTAATTGCGTACACATACAGACTTTCCTTCATAATTATACCAATGTTGGAATGATTTAGTTTTAATTATAAATTGGGGTCTAAAACCTAAAGCAAAAATGAAAAATCCAAGATACAAAGTCCAGAATAGCATTTTTCTGCTGTCTTGAGTATCTATAGCTTTCGAATATGAAAGTTATTTGAGGTAACTTTTGTGGATAAAATGTTAAATTTTGTACAATAGTGTAAGATTATTTGGAAGATATGTCTGCATAACAAAAAAGGAGTATTTGCTGAAAAAGAAAACATATGATTTCTTTTTTCTACTTAATTTTAGCCATGAGAAGGGGTAACTGTATTGTATCCTAATGTAAAGCCTGAATGATAACTTCTGATTATCTGAAAAATAGATATATAATGACTGTGCAGGACTTAATTTTCATTGTACATGCTGCCATAACTTGGATTATTCTTTGTTAAAATATGAAGTCATCTATTTCTAATTCCTAAATTTTATGATATATATTAATAGAGGTAAAATCATATGTAATCAATAAAACTACTCTTATTAAACTGTGGCTTGTGTTTCCAAAAAAAAAAAAAAAGAAAGAAAAGAATACCTCAGAACAAAGGTCTTCAAACTCTGAAGGGTGTTCGAATCACCTGAGGAGTTGTTGAAAATGTATATGCACAGGTCCTCTCAAGGGGAGTGTGGTTAATCTGTGGGGCGTAGGCATATGAATCTTGACTGTGCTCTGAAGATTATTCTGATGCAATGAAATCACATTAAAGAGCAGCAGTCCCAGAGACTTTTGGGAAGGTTAGGGCCTCATGGTCATTTGTTCTAAAAACATTTCTAAGCTGTTTTTGAGATTCTCCCATAGACTCTCACACTCTTAAGTCCAAATTCAAGGCTGATGTACATATCTCCCTTCTTACCTTCCTTCTCTTCCAGCAGTCCCCTCTTCATCTTATACTTAACAACCCAAAATATGGCTTTTGATTTCTTTTCTCCCCCGGAATATTGCCCACCTTCAAATCTTCCCCATCCAAATAAATAGCATTACTACTCACCTTTTCTATCCATACTTTTTACTTCCCATACTTTCTACATCTTCCTCCAATTTCTAACTTAATAGTAAAAGCATTTGCTCTACCCCCCAAATAAAGTTTTCACTGTTTTCTTGCCCCATTGCCACTTCCAGTTTTTTAGTCTATGCCACTATCAAATCTTACCTGGATTTCTGAAATTGTATTCTCACTGCTTCTAATTTGACCCCTCCAATGGATCTTCCATGGAGCAGTCAGCTATTTTTCATTGTACTAGTCACACCTCAACACTTGCCCCATTTGACATACTTCAGTGGCCTTTCATTGTAGGTAGAATGAAATTCACACTTCTTATCATGCCCTACACGTCCATGTGTGGTTAGTTTCTGCCTCGTTCCAAACACATTACCTTTCTGTGAGTCTGTAAGTTAAACTTTTCCCCCTGACTAGAATTGTTGTGCTCATGATGTCATCTGCCTGCAAAGTTTTTCCCATAAATCTCTATTACTGTTCCTTTAGATCTCAGTTAAATTCCACCACATCAGACAGGTGTCCCCTGACTTCTTTAGATACTTTCTACTTTATTTAATAGTCTCCACAAAGCTATTTGTATTTCCCCCATAGCACTTATTGCTATCTAAACGTATTTATTTTCAGTTGCCTTCTTCTCCCAATAGAATGTAAGCTCCTTGAAGCTAGCAACCTCATCTGTCTCATTCTTCAAAGGAGGTTCAAATCCCAATGCCACACTCCACACCTGGCACTTAGCAAAAACCAAAATATTGGTTGCATTTAAATCAGACATTAAGAAGTTGTTTGATGCAGATACAGCTATAGATCAACTGAAAACAGAAAAGCATAAACTTGTATGGGCTAGATCTCCTTTGTCCCTTAAAGTTCCACCTAGCATAATCTTTTAAGCAAGGAAAGCCTATGCACACTGAGACTATCCATGTTGATTTTTATCAGAGGGAATTTCCTAACTCATGGCTTTGTCTTCCACAAAAGGCAGCTGTTTTCCTGGTTCATGGCCAGCCCACTGTGCTCATGGTGGCCCTCCAACATGGCTATGGAGGGTCCATTGAACATAATGAAAGGTACTTCACTCCAATTGAAAAAACAAATGATGATGAACTGTTTCATGCCCTCCTCTGCTGTGTAACTCCACATCTGCTGTTAGCTTGGAAAACATCCTGTGGTGAAAATGTGATTGCACTTTGAATGGTCAGACAAAGAATACATGGATGGATTCCTCCAAAGGCTGCATGAGGGTAATTCCTTTATTTAAGTGTGAGACATAAATTAAGTTCAAGTTCCTTCAAACAATAAAATGCTACTTTTTTCTTCCCAAAGCTTACATTTTAGGATTTGCTTAAATATAAATCTCTTTGAAGGCTGCTGTTTTGCATATGGAAAGAGCTAAGCATGCTCTGACTCTCAGCCAAAGGGGTCTAGTAAAAAATTGGTAACTAAGAATCTTTTTTATTTTTGGAACTATTTTTTGGTTGCTGTTTTCTTGCCCCTCCAAATCATTTTTCTTTTGTCTGGTAGAACACCTTGGTTTTGCTTTGGCAATGAAACCTTTCCTCGTAGTCCAAGTGATTTAGCTGGGATGAATCCACCTGGATATATGAATGGGAATAAATTACAAGCTGCATCGATCAGATTGTCTCTCCCTGGAATTTTCATCTTGAGTGAAGTAATTCAAAAGCTGAAAACAGTAGTATGTGATGGTGAGTCATGAAGATATTTCTCATTTGCTTCTGTTACTCAAGTTCCCAGAGCCCCTATTTTCATGGGCTTTAGAGACAGACCTATATCCTAAGCTTGCCTTTCAATTGTATGAGCTGTTTCATACCATCAAAACAGTTATAATTATCTGTTGATGCATAATATACCACTTCTGAGTTTAGTGGCAATGATTTTATTAAACTTATGGTTTTATAAGTCAGAAACTAAGACAGGGCACAGAGGGGGATGACTGGTCTCTAGTCTCTGTTATGCCATGATAATCCTCAGCTAGGTGGCCCCAATCGCTAGAAATGACTAGATGGTTCAATGAGTTTCCTGTGTCAGTTTTGGCTGTCAGCAGGAGTCCTCAATTCTTCTCCATATCACATCTATTTGGCTTAGAATATGTAAACTTTTTTTTTTTAATTCATGTGTCTGGTACCTTGGCAGGGCTGGCTGGGATAGCTGGGGATGGTTAGCCCTTTAATTGGGCTTTCTCATAACATGCCAATTCACAGATAGTCCAACCTTTGCACATGGTGATTGACTTCCCTCAGAGATGATGTACCAGGAGTCCAAGATGGAAGCTGCAGGAACTCTTCTAACTATGTCTCAGAAGTCAAAGTTTTATTGAATTATATTAGTTACAAGTGAGTCACAGAATGAGTCCAGATCAAAAGAGAGGTAACTACACAAGAACTTGAGTAGCTGGTGATGTGACTCCTTCAGGTGTCTTTGGTGACTAGCAAAACACCAATAAGTTTGTTTGGAAATTGGGTTTTTGTTTCTTACAACTAAATAGCCCTGACACTTCTAATTTATATACTGTCTTGGGGAATCTGTGATAATGTTTCTCAGATTTTAAATTTCATGTGACAAAAATAAAAATATAGGAGTTCTACACTGGGTCATCAACTTTTAATTTTGCAAGTAAAAATATTAAAATATATCATCTTTTATCATCATTTATTTTTTTAGTTGATTTTTGCCTATTTTGCTTGGAAGAGTGAAAACTTTCCACCAATTGGCAGTAATCCAATGAAGGACTTTGGAGAACTACTGCCCTGTGGTGATACAGAGACCCACTAATGTGTGTCCACATTGTCACAGTCCCTAGAGAAGGTCATGGCAAGGGATCCAGTCCTCCTATATATTTCTGAACAATATTCCTGAGAGCTAATAAAAGGTGTGCTTTCTCTTATATCCTATACATTCCTAGTAAGTAGCTTCAGGGAATCCTTAACTTCCCTGTAGTCTAAGCCCAATCAACAGAAAGATGCAAATCTCTATTTACTCCCTTTTTCTGAGTGGTTATAAGCTTGAATAATATAGTATCAATAAGCCTTGTGATTTGTATAACTTTTGTATCAATGTAATCATAAGTTTTGTGATTTGTATAACTTTTGCGTAATGCATGATGTCTTAGACCTTGTAAACTCCTTTTATTTTATGGCAAGCTTGATTAACGCTTCTGCCAGGACCTACTGATTAATGCCATGAGATACTTCTGGTACCTGGCACCAGGAAGTCTGCCAGAAAAATGTCGCTATCGACAAATGTGGCTGAAACTCAAGTTCTATACAGTGCCCTGCTGGTCACGTGGCTGATGTATAGGTACTAACAACTCTGTACTTATGAAAAGTGAACTTTAAAAGCATGGAGGATGAGCAAAAGCATTTTAGAAAGACTTCGAATCTGGCTCTGCTCCCTGGATTCAAACGCAAAAATAACTTCTTTCTACCAGGTCCCTGTCTCTTTGATTTACTAGTATCAAGGGAAGCAGCCAAGCGTTACTCGGACCATAACAGTAGGAGAGAAATGCCACAGTGTGAGATCCACACAGATTGCCACCAACACACAGATAAATGTGCAAGGAGAGCAGTGGTCTGGGAAAGCAGGGAGGAGACAGGCACACATTACAGAGTGGCAGAACAAAAATGATGACAGGAAGGAAAAGACATTGTCTGGTTGTTGAAGTTTGCTAATGCCAGAAATTTTAGATGTGGTATTATATTTAATATTCATTGCAGTTTTGTGATGTGAGGATATATGCCCCACTTAAAGATGAGGAAGTAAGCTCAGAAAGGTTAAGTAAAGTCTCCAAGCTGAAATCAGGACTAGATCATGAGACCGAGGATTATTCCACTACATTGAAGGATTTTGAAAGTGAGTTACTTGCCCAGACATTCAATACATATCTAAGTACATTAGTTGATAATTTACAGGGTTCCAGAAACACAGGATACAATATTGAAAGAGACAGACATGCCTACCTCCAGAAAATGTGTAGTTTAGCACTGGCAGATAGACAATGAAGTAGTTGTTACAAAGCATCGTGGGGTATGTGGGGTAAGAATTCAGGAAATCTAGCCGGGCTCGGTGGCTCAGCCTGTAATCCCGCGCTTTGGGAGGCTGAGGTGAGTGGATTGCCTGAGCCCGCGGGTTTGAGACCTCATCTCTACAATAAATCAAAAAATTAGCCGGGCGTGGTAGCGCGCGCCTGTACTTCCAGCTACTTGGAAGGCTGAGGCGGAAGGATCGCCGGAGCCCAGCAGGTCAAGGCTGCGGTGGCCGGGAGTGGCCACTGCACTCCAGTTTGGGTGACAGAGTGAGACTCCAACTCAAAGTAATAATAATAATAATTCAGGAAACTTGTGGAGCCTCCAAACTAATTCACAAGAGTCAGGAAGGGCTTCACGGGGGGAAGAACATAGAAGTTAGCCAGATGAAGAAGGAGTGTGTTTGCCAGGGCTACAGGGGTCATAGGAAGGAATTTCTCAGAAAAAATGGGAAATCTGGAACTAAGAAGTAGCAGGGTACCTTTTAGGAACTGCATGCTATTCAGCGTGGCTAGAGTTTAGTGCACAAGAGCCTTGTTGGTGGAAATGGAGGGTTATTCAGGGGCCAGCTCAAGACAAGCTAGGAACCATCATTGTTTTCCATTCTAACACTAAAAGTGGGAGGTGTTCTGTCATTTTGCTTTTGCTGCAAGGACTACTGTTGACAGCCCATAAAGCAATGATGGATGCCAAAAATAATACTTCTCAGCTTTTGCCACCTTGCTCGTATTTCCCACATGTGCTTAAGGGAAAATTGAATCACCAGAGTCATTAACAAACTTACAACATAACTATACTTGAAAGGTTCTGAAAAGAGCTGGTCATCCTTATTTCTTTGTCTCAGAAAGATTTTTGGAGAAACATTTTCATGTCTGCGTGACCTTTAATCAAATATACTGCACATTTTTAGATCCTAGTATATTACCCTGTCAGTACAGCAGGCAGGGGTGGGGACTTTAAAGAATCATTAAATACCTCAACACATAAATATCATCTTTTCATTTTTTTCTTCATGCAGTTTTTTTTCCTGCCAGTGAAGAGTACCCCCACCCCCACTTGTGTCTATGAAAATGAAACAGGATTTTATTAGCAATAAAATTTTTCCAAGTTATCTTCCTTCTGGGTCTAATGCATTTCCTACAGCCATTCTCAGGCTTTAAAAGGATGGAGTTCCTTGAAATCTCTAGTTCTTAATCATCACTAGTTCATTAGCATCACCCTCGTCTGATGGGCAGCGACACTGATCCAAAATCCAGGATACATTTTCATGTAAATTTCCAAGTAATGAAAACTGAACATTCTTTACTAGATGTCAGTCAATCCAACTTTAAATTAGGAGAATTCCATTCCTCTATTTGCCAGGACTCTTGGTTTCAAGAGACAGAAATCAACGAAACATAGCTTAAGCAAAATATAATAACAATAATAATAATAGGACATTTATTGGTTCCTACAACAAGAGAGTCCAGGAGTGCCCTATCTTCAGGCCTGTTTGGGTCCAAGGACTCAAATTATAACATTAGAGTCTCTCTCCTCATCTCTTTGGGTCTGCTTTGCTCTGTGTTAGCTTCAATTTTGGGGGTTTCTTACTGTGAGATGACTATTTTGTGGTCCAAGGATGCAATGTTCTTACTTGCTGGCATTGGGCATGTGAAGGTAGATTTTGTTTTCCTCTCTTTGAAATCATATAGATTAAGAGATAGGTAGTAGTAATATCATGAAAAATCAGGTTTGATTGCCAGAATAAAGGGGGTAGACAACAGAGAGGCAAAAATGACAGATTTTTCCACACACTTACTTTTAAAGTAGTTTTAGGATTTATAATACATAAACACAGTAAAACCATCATTTCACTTTACAGACAAGGTAAGGCCTCATAATTCAGTCATTGTACTTTTGAGTTCCTGGGATTACCGATGCCAAGAAAAATTCATATGGAGAGTTCTATAGTTTTCACAAGAGAATTTTGTCTAAGCACAGTGAGGTTATTAAATAATAAAATAATTACTTTGTTTCACTTTCCTCAGCCACTTTGCTCACATTTTCATAAGGATGACGTAGTTCTGACTTGGGAAAGATAAAAACCCAATCACTTCAAACTTTTCAGCCGAATCTCATTTTTTTTAGCAGCTTTTCTGTGTCTAAAAGAAATCCATTATCCTTTGCTTTATTAAATGTGTCTACATGTAACGCAGGAGCATTTTCTCGTAGGTGCATCTGAAGCTCTGCAGGACATCCATCAGGCCCGGGCTCTGCCTGGAGAGGGATCGCGATGGTCATTTTAGCTCTGCTGGAGCAACGGGAACATTTTTTTCATCATCATTAATTGAAAGAGTGAATGCTTGTAATGAAATGCTGCCATTTCTACAGATTAAACAGTGTGAGGGGCATGTTGCATTCATCTTAGGAACAACAAAACACCTTCATTATAGTCTTTGACTTTATAGGACTCTTCTCTGTACTTTAGGGCATAACACGATTGGTGCTTTGAGGTCTTCACTTACAAGAAGTAAATAGCCTCTTGCTATATGTCCCTAAATGTAGGGTGATTTTGAATCATTTGCCTTGGCCCGTTTTCTACATTAACATCTGCCTCAGCCCTTGCTACTCTGTAGCAAGCCCTTGGATGCTTGCTTTACTTTTCCCTTAATCAAACTTGTTTTTGAAGATGTGATTTCAGTTTCTTGACTGAATGTCTTTGCGCCTGCTCTTTTTAGGTAAAGTGAAAATAGCTAATTAGCATCTCTTTTCTTCATGGTCCTAGAGTTTTCCATATGGGTTATGGAGGTAATTCAGAATTATTATTATTTTTGAAGCAATTATCCAAGTTGATTAAAGAAGTCTGTTTTATATTTTTAAAAAATCTTTCCCTGCTTACTACCAATGAGTGTTCAGCTGCCATCTGGAGCTGTTGGGAAAGCTGAATTGAGTGTGATTTGGTGCTAGGATTAGTCACATGATTGGTCACATGATCACCAGCACTGATAATCACATCATTCATAGCACATGGACAGCAGAAATTACCTGCAGTGAGAGGAGTAAATGGTGAATGTAGAGTCTGACCCTCTTCCACCCTGACTTTTAGCACATAATATCTCAAGCAGAGAGAGAGAAAGTACGGATGCAAAAAGAATCCTCAGTGAAATACCACTCATTATACATGGATCCTTAGCTCCAGTGTTGGATCCTCTTTGTGGCTAAGCAAATTCACATCATACTTGACCACTGGGCAGAGAATAAGACAACTACTCTCTGCTGTATTCACTATATTCAAGGCACTGTGAGAGAGATATATGTATATATTTTACATCTCATAGCCACCATACCAGGTATTACTATTCTGCCCAGTTTATAGATGACAAACTGAGTCTAAAAGATGTCAAATACTTTGCTGAAGGTCACACAGTGAGTGAGAGGTTGATCCAAACTTTGAATTCAAATCCATTTAATGTCCATTAGATCTGTCAATCCCAAGATGCTACTGATAGATGAAACCATAAGAAAAGCAGAGAGAAATCTTGAGATTTGTGGGGTTTTGGTTCACCTATTTTCCTTTCATCAGGAACAGTGCTAGCTTTCTGAGGGGCCGTCAGCCGAGTAAGCAAATAATAATAAAACTACAAAAGCTAATATCTGTTGTTTACCTTCACATATACTATATCACCCTTTGATCCTCCCACTTACTCTCTTAGAAGGAAGAATTATTATTAAGTAATTCAGGAAGGGCTGCCTTTGACTTAACACTATCTTATTCACTGAACAAAAAGCAGAACTGAAACAAGCTGCAAATACGAGTTGGGTAGAGTAAGATGTCAATAGTGAAGTGATAATAAAAAATACTACAGTAAAAATAATGACAAGAATAACATTCATTTAAAATTTTGAACTTTGAGCCAAGCTGGGATCTCTGCACTTCACATATTATTTTAAGTCTACTTAGCTGAGGTATAATTCACTTACAATGAATTGTGTACATCTACAATATACCATATACCATTTAATGAGATATTACAGATATTACAGATGTACACACTTGTGAAATCACTGCTACCCTGGCTAAAGCATAATATTTTTGTCACCCCCAGAAGGAACTTTCCCTCCTCTTTGCAGTCCATTCCATCCTCTACCCTCTTTTTAGGTAGTTACCAATCTGCTTTTTAGTTTGCATTTTTTAGAATTTTATGTAAATGGAAAAATACCCTATGTGCTCTTTTGTGTTTGATTTCTTTTACTCAGCATGACGGTCTTCAGTTCACCATTTTGTTATGTATCTCAGGAGATTGCTCCTTTTTACAGATGAGTAGTGTTCCATTTTATGGATGTATCATATTTGGTCTATACGTTTTTGGACCTTTCGATGAAAGGGTTGTTTCCAGTATTTGGCTATTCTGAGTAAAGCTTCAGACATACATATTACTGTGTGTTTTCATTTCTCTTGAGATAGATACCTAGAAGTAGACTGGCTTAGACCTATAATAGGTTTAAATTTAACTTTTTGAGAAACTATAAATATTTTCCAAAGTGATTGCACAATTTTTGTAAGCAGTGTGTAGGAGTTTCAGTTGCCCTACATCCTCAACACATTTTATTTTCTGTCTTATTGATTTATAGGCATTCAAGTAGTGTAGAGTGGTGTCTCATTGTGATTTTAGCATGCAATTCCTTGATGACTAATGATGCCGAGCAAGTTTTAAGGTGATTGCTGAATAGTCATATATTTTATTTTGTGAATATTTTTAATTCTTTTGCCAATTTTTATTAGATTACCTATCTTACTGTTGAGTTGTAGGAGCACTTTGTGCATGCTGAATACAATTGTGTTTTTAGCTAATGTATTTCAATTATTTTTTTACCATTTTGTGTCTTGTCTTTTAATTTTTTTAAATGATATCATTCAAAGAGCATCTCCTTTGATTTTGATGAAATTCAATGTATTGGTTTTTTTGTGGTTCGTATCACTTAATCTGCTTTAGCATATTTTAACTCTCTCATAAGTCTTGCATGGTACTGTAATTGTCCATGTGTTTCAGATAATTGGGATTAAATCTTTCAGAGATTATATGAGTTTCCCAGATGACACATCTATAAGAATGCTAAATTCTAAACCACTGAGTAGATGTGAATCAGAGGAATGCAGTCAGGGGTTATTAGCTGAAGAACAGAATTAAGAGTCATAAAGTTTGTGTGGACAAATGTGAAAGGCAGAAAGTAGGACAATATTTTGGATTCTCATCACAGAGATGATGATTCATTTCCTTAAAGGAGTTTCGTATGAAGATCCACTCAGGCTTTTCTTCTTGTTTTAAACTCCCCTCCCCACCCACCCCAAGGCACCTGCATTTTATGTCTTGCACATGATACTCAGCTTATAATCACAAGAACCAAGATAAGTACCGGAATCTTTATTTTGACTCCAGTGCTTTGTCTACTCCTTTGGGACAAAATCTCTGTCGCAGGGAAAAAAAAAATGAATGTGATTTTTGAATTAAAAAATCCCTATGATTAGTTTAAGTAGTGCAATACCGGGATAAGTCTAAATTTGCTTTTTAGTGAGAACACGAATTGGACATGATTTTTCTTTTGAAATATAAATGGCAAAATAGTTTTCTTGATTTCACAAGAATAAAAAAATTGAATAGTCACTGCTCAGTTTGATCTTCCCACACTCTCTTCAGAGAAAAAAACAACAACAAGAAAACCTTCTTTCTCTGCCTGTTGCCTATTATGCAGGCAGGTGCAATTAATTGCAATCGATTACTTCTTCAAACTGCATCATACTATTTCTACTGCCACATTGCTCTGGCCAACTCTCTGCTCAGATCTATTTTTGGCAGATGTGGGTTTTATATTTCTTTTGCCCCTGGCAACCTTTGAATTACCATAGCTCTACAGCATTGCAGGTCCATCACCTGAAGGTGTGACAAAGAATATTGTACAACTACCACTGATATCAACTTTAAATGGAAATTAGATTCCTTTCCTTCTTATTTTTATGTTCCACTTTAATTTGGGCAAACTACAGTTCCAGACATCATGTTCACTGCAGCCATCTTTCTTTTAGAAAGTGCAACAGTAGTCCTGCTTGCTTAACTACCTTCAATTTCTCATGTCAGTCTTTTTTTTTCTCTCTCTCTTTTGTAGCATACCTCTGCCACAGGGAAGGGCATAATGTGTTTTCATGAATCTAGCTGCCCGTTCAAGCAACAGGAAACAGGAGAGTCACTTACTAGACTGATGAAATGTGCTACAGTGGTCTAGGGGACTTTAACTTATGAATTCTCTTTCCAAAGCAAAATGCATTTTTAGGAGAAATGCTTTGGAGCCCCGGTGGATCTATGGAAGACTAAATTGTAAACCTTACAGTATCTTTGAAAATATGAGGGAGTGGCAGTATCTACAGGATCACTAAAAAGGTAACCAGTAAACAATCAGTAAAATCCTTGAAATAAAATAGCCAGATATCTGTTCAAATAATCTGCTCCTTCCACCAACATGGTAGACATATCAATTGTGAACATCTAAGGCTATCTTTATTTGATATTTCTGTTTATCTATTATTGGGGGAACAAAGATCTCTTGGGTCAATCTAATTCTTACATAGGTTGTAGACAAGTGTAATAGTTGGTGGTTTTGCTGGTTATTTTTAGTTTGTCTCCACCAGGTAGATCTTGCCCTCCCCTTCCCTGCTATTTGCCTCAAGGAGTCTGACTTCTGTGGACTGTAGGACACAAGTTCGTTTGCCCTTTGGTCTCTAGTTGGGTTGGATCAATAGGATACACAGGAGATAAAGAGAGTGAAAGCCTTTCTGCTTTGCTGCGCTTCCCAGCAGTGACTACACCCATCCACAGCCTCTACCTCAACAGCCAGCCACTCCTCCACAGACCCAGCTCTTCTGGATTTAATAACGCTTCTCTACTCCTTGACCCTTCTAGCTTAGGTGTGGGCCTACTATTCCCATTCCCTGACTGTCTCACATGTCTGTTTTCTTCATTCCTGTCTACACGTGCATGAATAGCCCATGAAATTATTTTTAATGAAACTTTTTTTTTAGACCTGAAATAATTTGACCTGATAAAGGTTTTTTGTTTTTGTTTTTCTGGAAACTTTCTCTTTCTTGCTCAGTGTGATTATTTAGTAAGCTAGAGATGCTTACACTGAATTGTATCTTAAGTGTGTTTTGAACAAATAAAAGCATACACATATTAAATAACAGGCATGAATTGAATAATCACAAATGATTTTCATTTATACCCAATCCCTTATCTGCCTGATCTCTTTAAGGATTTAAGTTTGTAACCTAATATGTTGCATCCCTGGCTTTTAACAAAATGCGGTTAACAAAATGCTTGAAACAAATTTCATTTCCCTTTAAGAAGTCTTTTGCTGCAGGTGAGCTGGTATTCAAAGACTCTTCCCTTTGGTTGCCTGGCAGGCATAATGCAAACAGCTTCTCCCTGTGTCCCTTCCCATAAAGTCATTGTAAGACTTAGACAATTAGACCACTATAGAGATTGCTTCTAAAGTTCACTTAATGTTTAAGTGCTGAATCTACACATTAATATATACTTTTCCCTGCCTGGATTAACGATCACACTTCAGTCCATTTAAAAGGGCAGGGGAAGACCTTTCACTGAAATGAGCTTTTGGGAAACTGACCCAATTTGCTGTTTTTACATTTTACCCTGTTTTTGGTGAAATGAGCCAACCAGCTTTGCTTTTCCATTTTCCAACTCTGCTGTAACATATTTTTTTTTCCAGTAAAGAAGATGCTTGCTTGCAGTAAATGAAATACTTGGAAACTATGCCAATTCCTTTAGGATGATATTGCTACCTTTGTTAATTCATGTGGTTTTTTGTTTTCTCTGTTTTTTTTTTTTTCTTCTCCAAAAAAAGTTTCTGATTCAATGAAATTCCTTTTCTGTGTATATTTTGTTGTACTCTGGTAGACACATGTCCCCAACATAAAATACCATCAACTGTGAAAGGAGGTTTTAGAGATGCTAATAATTATATATATATAGGGTCTTACATATAGGGTCTTCATATTTGTCATCTGAGGCTGGCTTGATAAAACAAGTCTATTATGATCACAGTAAAATTTATAGCATAGAGGGAAGTGGAGCTAGATGACTAACTAGAGAAGCCTAAGGTCATACCTTCATAAAAAAAGAACCAAAACAATGAATAAACAACGACACTTAGACTGAAGTGTTTGAGGGAGAGCACTGGAGTACAGTAGGGAAAAGAATCTATGGACTAAGGAGATCTTTAGAGAGGACGGCATAGAGAAAAAAGTAAAATACCCTGCCTCTGCCACAGTTTTCTCAGTTATAATTAGCTCAGAACAAAGAAGCACTTCACTTAGTGAGGAAAAGGCAAGCAGAAGGCCCCTAACAGCCTTCATTAACATAGTGAACATCTGGGAGTCTTTGCTGCTGGACAATCCTATGGTTCCCATAGTTCCTGAGTCCAGTATGGGGAGCGGTCTAGTGCCCATGCGAGTGTCCATGCCCTTTACTCCCATGACCCAAGCTGCAACTGGAACTACAGCTAGAATGCATCTTTCTACGGAAGCCAATAGCCATTGCATCTTATCTGAGGCAATGCTGCCATTGTATCATGTTCGCAAACAGTTACGCACCATTCTCCGTCCAAGGTGCTACAGCCAGCTCTCTAATCTCTGGGCATAAACTGTCTGGGAGGTGCTCTGCTTTCCATATCCTAATGACTACAGCACCCTGATCTTAGCCTTTTAGAGCCTATGTCCAGCACCCCAGCACTGGAGCCCACAAAGCACTCTAATTCCAAACAAACAGGTGATCTTATCCTATAAAGAAGCCAAATCTGGACCAACTATGCACATAGTTGGCATGTTCTCCAGTCAGGTGTACTGCTCCCTGTGGAGCCCCAACCTGAGCCAGTGAACCAGCCCCTGTATGCCACTGGTGCACTCATCAGTTGAGTGTGGCACTTCCAGGGACTTTCAAACTGAGTTGGTGGACCAGACCCAACATACTTCTATACCCTGAGCCTGTAAACAGGCCTCTATGTGCTACCAGTCAGGCATGTGGTTTCTAAATGGTCGCTCATCCAAGCTGGGAGACTGAAATAAATTCTTGCAGCTGAGGCCGCCAAAGCATTCACAGTCATCACTGAAGTTGACTAAAGCTGAGAAAACTGCATAAAGACTACACTACCGCATCCACCTGGAAACAAGGACAACATACTTTACCCCACTTACACTCTGAGATACATCTGCAGGTGAAAGTCTTTCCCTATAAAAGCCCCTGTATATAATTGGAAACGGTGACCATTCCACCAGATGCATAAAAATTGACACAGGGACACAAAAAACATGAAAAGAAACACCACCAAAGAAGCATAATAATTATCTAGTAACTGACCCCCATTATAAACAGAAATTTACAAATAGCCTGAAAAGAACTTCAAAATAATAATAATCTAAGGAAACTTAGCAAAATGAAAGATAATACAGACAGATCATTTAAGACAATCAGAAAAAGAATTCATGACTTAAAAGAAACTCAACAAATAGATGCCATAAAGAAGAACCAAGCCGGACTCGGTGGCTCAGCCTGTAATACCGCGCCTTGGGAGGCTGAGGTGAGTGGATTGCCTGAGCCCGAGGGTTCGAGACCCGCCTGGGCAGGCGAAACCTCGTCTCTACAATAAATCAAAAAAATTAGCCGGGCGTGGTAGCGCGCGCCTGTAGTTCCAGCTACTTGGAAGGCTGAGGCGGAAGGATCGCCGGAGCCCAGCAGGTCGAGGCTGCGGTGGCCAGAAGCGGCCACTGCACTCCAGTCTGGGAGACGGAGTGAGACGCCAACTCAAAAAAAAAAAAAAAAAAAGAAGAACCAAACATAAAACTTGGAACAGAAGAAATCAATGAATTAAATTAAGAATACAATAGCTTCAATAACAGACTAGATCAAACAAAAGAAATAATTTCTGAACTTGAAGACAGGTCTTTTGAAATAATCCACTCAAAAAAAAAAAAAAGAAAAAAGAAAAGAAAAAGAGTAAAGAAAGTTTACAGGGCATATGGGGCACCATTAAGCAAACAGATATTGTAGTAGGAGAGTTTAACAATGAGTATAGACAGAGAAAGCACAGAAAGCTTAGCTTATTTAACAACATAATAGATAAAAACTTCTCACATCTTGGGAAGGATAGGGACTTCCAGATTCATTCACTTCCAAACTCAAAGGACCCATATAGATTCAACTCAAAGAGATCCTCTCCAGGAATATTATAACCAAGTTGTCAAATGTCAAAGACAAAGAGAGAATTCTAAAACTTGGAAGAGAAAAGCATCAAATCTTATATAAGAGAATCTCTAGCAGACTATCAGCAGATTTCTCATCAGAAAACTTGCAGGCCATGAGAAAATTAGATGATATAGTCCAAGTGTTGAAAGAAAAAAAAAAAACACACAAAAACGACCAGACAAGAATGCTACATCAGGCAAAACTATCCTTCAGAAGTGAAGAAGAAATAAGTGTTCCTCAGATAAGTAAAAGCTGAGAAAATTTATCACCACATAACATAGTTGACAGTAACTATATCTACAATAAATTGTTGAGGCATGCTATATAAAAATATCTAAATTAAGGCAACAAAATTACAATTGAAGGCTAGAGTATTTGTATGCAATCAAAATTAAGTTGTTATTAGATAAAATGTTCTATTATAACTGTAAGATTTTTTAAATGAAAGCCCCAAAGTAATCATAAATAAAAAATTATAGCAGGTACACAATGAATAGGAAAAAAACCCAAAGCTTATCATTATAGAAAGTCACCAAACTACAAAGGGAAACAAAAGAGGAAGAATCATAGGATTTACAAAACAACCAGAAGAAAAAATTTTTAAAGGAAAGATTAAGTTGTTATTTATTAATAATAACCTTTAAGGGAAATGGATTAAATTCTCCAATTAAAAGATATAGAATGGCCAAATGGATTTAAAAAAGAAAAGAAAGAAACAACTGTATGCTGCCTATAAGAAACTCACTTAAAATAACAGTATTCAGTGCAATACAACGATAGTAGGGGACTCCAACACTCCACTCTCAACATGGAACAGATCATTTAGACAGAAAAATAAATAAATAAACATCAGATTTAAACCGCACACTAAATCATATAGACCTAACAGACATTTACAGAATATTTTACACAACAGATGTATAATACATATTCTTCTCAACAGCACCATAAACATTGTCTGATCATACATTAGACCACAAAACAAACTTTAAAAAATTTAAGAAGATCAAAATTATTTTAAGTCCTTTTTTCTGACCAAAAATGGCATAAAACTAGAAATCAACAACAGCAAGAAATTTGGAAAGTTATAAATACATGGAAATTAAACAATATACTCCTGAACAACCAATGAGCTAATGAAAAAATTTAAAGAAAAAATTTTAACTTTCTTGAGACCAATGAAATAAAAATACAACGTACCAAAACTTTTGGGATACAGCAAAAGCGGTTTTAAGAGTTTTAAGAGCAGTTTCAACAATGCTTACATCAAAAAAGAAGAAAGGTCGCAAATAAACAAATTGATGCTCCTCAAGGAACTCCAAGAACTAGAAAAAAAAGAACGAACTAAACCCAAGATTAAGAGAAAACAGAAAATACTAAAGATAAGAGCAGAAATAAATAAAATAGAAACAAAAAGTTACAAAATATCAACAAAATGAAAAGTATTTTTTTGAAAAATAAACAAAACTGACAAACTTTTAGCTAGAAAAACTGCAAAAAAGAAGAAAAGAATCAAATATATAAAATCAGAAGTAAAAAAGGAGACATTATAACTGATATCACAGAAATACAAAGGCGTATAAGAGAACGTTATGAATATTTATACTCAAGCAAAATGGGTAACCTAGAAGAAATAGATGAATTCCCTGACACATGCAATCTTTCTAACTTGAATAACAAAAAATAGAAAATCTGAATAGACCAATAGCAAGTGAACAAATTGAATCAGTAATAAAAAGGCACTTATAAAGTTTAGGACCTGAGGATTTCACTGTTGAATTCTACCAAACACTTAAGAAGGAACCAATATCAATTCTCCTCAAACTATTCAAGAAAATTGAAGAGGAGGAAACACTTTCAAATTGACTCTATGAGGCCAGCAGTACCCTGATACCCACACCAGACAAGGACACAACAACAACAACAATGAGACAACTACAGGCCAATATTCTTAAGATAGATGTAAAAATACTCAACAAAATAACAGCAAACTAAATTAAACAGTACATTGAAAATATCATTTGCTATGAAAAAGTGTCCTTCTTTTTAATCAATAATTCAATAAACATGATACTTTATGTTAACAGAATAAAAGACAAAAATCATATGAGCATTTTAGTAGAATGCAGAAAAAGCATTTGACAAAATTCAACATCTCTTCAAGGCAAAAATTTTCAAAACATGAAATGGAGAAGGTATGTACCTCAATATAATAAAGACAATATATGACAAGCCTACAGCTAATATCATACTGAACAGGAAAAAGATGAAAACTTTTCCCTTAAGATCTGGAAAAAGACAAGGATACCTACTTTTACCACTTCTATTCAACTAGCCTGAGCAATTAAGCTAATTAAGAGAAAGAAAGAAAAAGCCATTCAAATTGGAAGAAAGAAGTTAAATCATTCTTGCTTATAGTGGATGGGGTACCAAAAGAATATATACACATTTTAAGAGCTGTTAAGAGATGTATGCTGTCATCAGAAGTATCTGGATGCCTATGGTAACCACTTTGAGTACCTCTTGTAAATTGCAGAAGTCAAATGTGACTTGTATTCATCTTATTGAGTATGAAAAATTTAATACAGTTTTTTTCCTTTCTTAAAATGTGTATACATTTTTTTGGCACTCTCTGTGTATAGAAAATTCTAAAGACTCCACAAAAAAACTGTTAGAACTAATAAACAAATTTGGTAAAGATGCAGGATAAAAAATCAATCTATAAAAATTGGTAGATTTCTATGCATAAATAGTGAACTATCTGAAAAATCAAGAAAGCATTTCTACTTACAACAGCTAAAAAAAAGACCTTTACAAATAAACTTAACCAAGGAGGTGAAAGATTTCTACACTAAAAATTATGAAATATTGATTAAAAAGAAGGACACAAATAATGGAAAGCTTTCTGTGTTCATGATTGGAAAAATTAATATTGTTAAAATGTCCATAATACACCAATCTACAGATTCTATGTAATCCATATCAAAATACCAATGACCTTGTTCACAGAAACAGGAAAAATAATTCTAAAATTTGTTAAGAACCACACAAGACCATAAATTGCCAAAGCAATCTTGATCAAAACAAAACAAAACAAACAAACAACAACAACAAACTGAGCCAAGGCATCACACTACCTGACTTCAAGATACACCAAAGTTATAGTAACCAAAGCAGCATGGTATTAGCATAAAAGCCAATAGAACAGAATAGAGAATCCATAAATAAATCCATGTATTTATAGCCAACTGATTTTTGACAAAGGCGACAAGAACACACATTGAGTAAAGGACAGTCTCTTTAACAAATTGTGCTTAAAAAATTGAATATCCAATTTCAGAAGAATGAAATGAACCTCTATTTTTCACTATATACAAAAATCAAACTAAAAATGATTTAAAGACTTAAATGTAACACCCCAAAGTATGAAACTATTAGGAGAAAACATCAGTGAAGGGCTTCATGACATTGAGTTTAACAAAGATTTTTAAAATATGACCTCAAAAACATACACATGAAAAACAAAAATACACAAATGAGGTTACAGCAAACTAAAAAACTTCTGAACAGCAAAATATACAATCAACAGAGTGAAACAACCTAGCGCATGGGAAAAATAGTTGCAAACTATACATCTGACAAGGAGTTAATATCTAGAATATATAAGAAACTCAACAAAATAAACTCAATAGCAAAAACAAATAATTTGATTACAAAATGTGCAAAAGACCTTAATAGGCATTTCTCAAAAGAAGACATACAATGGCCAACAGGTATATGACAAAATGATCAATATCACAAATCATTATAGGAAAATGC
Source organism: Tarsius wallacei (assembly GCA_963574415.1). Taxonomy (NCBI): domain Eukaryota; kingdom Metazoa; phylum Chordata; class Mammalia; order Primates; family Tarsiidae; genus Tarsius; species Tarsius wallacei. The sequence continues at coordinate 26,381 of CAUYQG010257647.1, forward strand.
AAATAAAAACTAAAATGAGATATCACTTCATGTCAGTTAGGATGGCTATAATACAAAATTCAAGTTAAGTGTTGGCAAGGATGTGGAGAGAAGGGCATCCCTACACACTGTTGATGAGAATATGTTAGTACAGCCATTATGGAAAATAGTATGGTGATTCCTTAAAAATTAAAAATACAGCAATCTCACTATTGGGCATATATCCAAAGGAAATGAAGTCAGTATGTCAAAGAAATATCTGCACTCTCGTGTTTATTGCAGCACTATTCATGCTAGACAAGATATAGAATCAACTTAAGTATCCATCAACAGATGAGTGGATAAAGAAAATGTGGTATATATACATGAGAGGTAATAGACCTCTCATTTCCTTTTTCCCTGGCTTCTTTTTGCCGCTCCCTTGGGAAGCAGCCCCTGGACAAGACTGATCTCTGCAGGATATGCATATTCCCTGTAATGAGTTATGGGGTTAATGAGTCGCAGGATGCAGGTAATCCACACCTTTACTCAGTGCAATTGTAAACACATATAGCAATTTGAATAATTGACTTGCTTGATTATAAAACCACTTGCTATTTTCTCCTGAGGTGCTGGTTTTTCACTGAACTGCCACCATTGGTGCCCTCCTGTAAGTTTAATAAACCAGTCTTTCCTTGCTGAATCTCCAAGTGACTTCTCTGGCCTACGTAAAGAACCTTATGCACAAGCCTTCTCAGATTTGGGATCACCGTGTTGCAAAGGGCGTAGTCAGCAGGAGAATCCAGAGATGCCCCCCATTGCAGTGGCCACAGGAGAGACAGAAGGAGGGACATTGCTGAGGGAAACCCCAGGAGAAATTTCACTCAGGAAAATACCAGGTTGGACTGTTGGTATGATGTGGTTCAAAGTTGCCAGCTCGATAAACAGCTGGAGGCTGCCACATCAGTACGCTGGACACCCAGAAAACGCTGACCAGGCTGCTAGGATTATTGAAAGCAGTTGAGGAGAAGGGACAAATCTGAAAGAAAAAAGATATATGTGCAGTCATAGCAGCTGTGGCATGGCCCCTCCTTTGAGCTCTCCCAGTGGCAACTGAACAGAAAATAGTCACTAGGAACCAGGTACAGAAGTTGCAGGAGGAATTATGATTAGAAGGAGATGATCAGTTAACTCAGCCTGAAAGCAAGGTATCTGTGCTATCCCTGCTAGCAGGTGGGATGGTAGAGAACCTGGGAGAAACAGATTTGATTAGGCAGAAACAGGGAGTGCAAAAGGTGAGAGAGCATCCCACAAAGGTTGCCTCCCCAAAATGCAGATATAGTTAATTAAAGCAGGGGTGGATCCTTACAAGAATACGCGAGGGAATGGGTAGAGACTCGTCAACAAATTTAATCGGAGAAATAAGTTATAGTGCTTATTGCACACAGAAGGGTGACTACAGTTAACAATAATGTGTTGAGTAGTTCAAAATAGCTAGGAGAAAATATTTTGAACATTTTCACTACAAAGACATGATAATTTTTTTTTTCTGAGTTGGAGTCTTACTCAGTTGCCTAGGCTGGAGTGCAGTGGCATGCTCACGGTCACCCCAGCATTGACCTGCTGGCTCAGGCAATCCTTCCACCTCAGTCTTCCAAATAGCTGGATCTACAGGTGAGCACTATCACACTCGGCTAATTTTTTGATTTATTGTAGGGATGAGGTCTCACTGGTTGCCTAGGCTGTTCTCCAATGCATGGGCTCAGGCAATCAACTCGCCTCGGCCTCCCAAAGGTCTGGGATTGCAGGCTTGAGCCACCATGTCCAGCTGATAAATTTTTAAGGTGATGAATATACTAATTATATTAATCTCATCATTACACAATGTATGCACATATTGAAACATCACATTGTATCCCACAAATGTGAACAATTTTGTGTCAAGTAAAATGTTTTTAAAATTATAACACAGCAAAAATAATAATTACAATAAAACAATAGCTATCTATGTTAAGCGTTTACTCTGTGCCAGTAAACATGCTAAACAATTTACGTGATGTATTTGATTTCATCCCAGCAAGTGGCTTTTGATGTAGTTAAGTAATTATTTCACTTCCAGTGGTCACACAGTTAAAAGTGGCAAAACCGGGCATGACTCAAGCTCAGGTTTGTCTGAGTCTCCAAGCCCAGTTTACAATAACTGCACAGTTGTGCCTCTGTCTAAGGCATAGCCACAACTTACAAATGTTGCAGCAGATTTCTTCTCACCCTGAGTGTAGTTTTTTTCTGAGATTTCTGATGTCTAGTGCTACGACACCAATTTACTTAAGGAAATGTTTTAGAGGCCATTTTCTTTCCTTTTGTCAAGATTAAAGGATTTGAGAATAGTAAGAATTTGATAGATGGCAATGGAATTATACAGAAGATGGATGATATTAACAGGATTTTAGCTTTTTCAAATTAGTTTCATAATTTTTTAGGTATTACCAATCAAGAGATTAATAATAGCAATTTAAAAACTTATTTAAACAACAATGGTGACCAAATTCTATAGCTGAAAATGTGGATAAAAGTATATTTCTAATCTCTTAAAAAAAAAAACTAGGATCCATCCCAAGTAAAATTTATTCAATAAACATTTGCTAAGCTCTCATTAGGAGCCAGTACTGGTCACGGCTGGGAATATAAACAGGAAAAAATACATCGTCTCTTGTCTTGAATGGACTTATCTGCCAGCCCATGTAGCCACATTCCAAGTATAATTTGACAAGTTCTTCAAGGCATCACAGCAAATTCAATACTTGTGGTTGCAACCAATCCCAAGCACTGAAGTTATACAGACCAGGATAATTTATTATTTTGCATAAGCATGGATTAATTTGCTCAGGCTTTGGAGGTGATGTGAGAAAAGAAGCAGAATACACATCTTGTGCATGAGTGAAACTGACATCTCAGCCTCTATATCTCATCATGCCCTAATGTCACATTAAGTGATAAAAACTTTATATTAGAAAATAAATCCGGCCGGGCACAGTGGCTCAACCCTGTAATTCCAACACTCTGGGAGGCCGAGGCGAGAGGATTGCCTGAGTCCAGAGGTTCGAGACTAGCCTGGGCAACTTGGTAAGACTTCATCTCTACAATAAAAAAAGAAAAGAAAAGAAATCTAATGGTAATGCTTGTGATGAGTATGAGGAGCAAATGAAGCCGTCTAAAAAATGTTTTTTCTTTACTGAATGTAAAAATGTTGGATAATTTAAGAAATAGCATGTCACATTCTTTTATGGGCTTGGGTATATGACAGAAATGTGCCACAAGCTTTATATATGCGGTTTTCAAACTTTTAAAAAAATCTACAATCTAGCTAAAAAATTGTTCTTTTTCACACTCTAATATACATGCATACACATGCACACCCATCAATGAAACAGAACTTCACTAACACATTACTTGCCTTTACTATACATCATGTACTCTGATACTTGCCTAATCTTTTCTCTTGTTCTATTTCACTTTTAAACGCTGATTGTGACCTACTAAATTGACTTTATGACCCACTAATGGTTTGTAACTCGTAGTATGAAAAACACTGCTCTATATTAACAATATAAATGAAAAAGTGAGTGAAAAAGTCAGTTGCTTCAGCTGGTGGTCCAGCTAGAATTTATTTTAATAGTACTGTAAATTACTTTTATCCTGTGTTTATAGAATCATTAAGGGTCTTAGAGGGTTACTTAATTTTTTCATTTAGTCTCCACTGCACTTTATGAAAGAAATTATATAATACGGTAATACTTGTGAATACAGGGGTTTTCAGAGCTCTCAAAAGAAAGTAAAGTATAAGTTCTACAAATAAAATGCCTGAGGAATACAGATGAGTGAAGGGTTATATCTGAGCAAGTGTGCTAGGGAAGTAGCATTTTATATGACTTTGAAAGATGAGTAGAGTTTGACAAGTAAAGACCAGAGAAAGGTAGTTCTCACTGGAAGAGCATGGTTTGCCTGGGCAATAAGTGAAAAGTAGGTTATATCCAAGAAGCATGCAGGAAAACATGCTGGGGTCTAACTAGGTAAGACTAAAATATACCAGACAGCAACATCAGAGTCTAGCCACTTTTTTTTTTTACATGATGGAATTTGAACTTCTCTTGCATTGAGTAAAGGGACAATTTTCATAGACATAGATTCTTTTATCACTATTTGACAGAACAAGATTTCAGAGTATCTTTGAGGTTTTGGATGGAACGCAGAAAGAAAATGGTAGAATAAAATTTATAAGATTATTTCTGTTCTAAACTACAAACTCCACAAAGGTAGGGACCTTAGTTTGATTCATTCGTATTGTCTAGCACCTAAAACAGGTCTGGAGCACAGCTGACACAAAATATTTGCTAAATGAATGAATCAATGAGTGAATGGATAAAGGAGTGCACAGGCTACCTTTGTGATGCTGTCTTGAACTCTTCTTGCTCAAGGTAGTCGTACGGTATGTACTGCTTCTAATTCTAGTACCATTCAAAATCAGTGCTGTCTTCCTGTCTTTATCCTCGCTTAACCCATTCTCAGTCTCATAAGCATCCATCAATACTCCGTTTTTTTCTTGATGCTGCTCTGTTAAAATGTGTCCTTTTTCTGCAGGGTCTTTCATGTGCCTTAGCAAGGATTCCTGGTCCTCCAAACAAAATAAGCTTCCCCATGAAGCTTTTCTTGTATCATTTTAGCTCTTATGGAACACTAGTTTCTCTTCCAATGGTCTTTTTTCCCCATGTGTTACTTATTAAATAATTAATTTGATAAAAGTAATTTAATAAGTATTAATCATTTAATACATATATACTTAGTAAAAATTTAGAAAAATACACAATTTGAATTACAAATTATTTATAATCTTATGATCTAAACTCTGCTAACATTATGTTGCATGAAGTTTCTAATATTTTAATATGTTTATGTTAATGAACTTATACTGCATACACATATATGAATATACATGTACACATGTTGATATACAAACATGTATATATGAATATAAATTGAGATCAGAAGACATCCATTTTAATGACACATTGCTTTTTTTATTTAATAAAATGTGTTTTTTCTCATTTTAAAAAATATTTTTCGAGAACATCACTTTAATATCTACAGAATATTTCATTATATTTGGGCATATATTTAATTAAGCTTTTCATATTTTTTACTGGACATTTGGGCTGTTGTTTCCAATTTTTCACTTTAAAAAATTCTTTAGTGGGGGTGGGATTGGCAGTAGTGGGAAACTGCCGGGGGAGGAGTGGGGCACACGTCATCAACAAGGGTACCTGCATAATGAACATTTTTATATCTAACCCTGATTTGTACCCCATATCTTTAAAATTAAAAAAATTAAAAAAATTCTTTAATAAGCATCCTTATAGCTCAAACTGTATGAAGTTTTTATGAAGAAGTATAAGTGATGTTAGTTGGAAAAGGGTATAAATATTTTGAATAGTATTGCTATATATGACAAAGGATGAATTGCCCCCATAACCCTTGAAGGTGGTTGCAATGTGCACTCTACCAATCAGGTAATGGATATCTATTTCTCTGTCAGCCTCAGATCTCAACATATTTTAAAGATTAGTAATTTGAGAACTAAAAAAGTACCATCAGCATTGAGTATTAATTGTTTTTTAACAAATGGGCTCTAACATTAATACATATGTTTCTTGTTCAAAATAAACATTCTTTCTTTTGAACCTGGTTACTTAAGGCCTTAGTTTATTTTCAACTCACATGTTAATCATTTTCTTTTTGTTTTAAAGAATCACTAGTTTTTAAGTGTTCTCTGAACTTCTATAGCACTTGTCTAATACTCTCATATAATGTGGGTATATTGTTTATATACATGCATATATATAAAATTATCTGTATGTGGGTTTCTGGACAAAAATTATCCTTTTTTTCTTTAACTTTTATTATCGGAAGAGTAGTGTGGATACATGAAAAGATCATGGACTGTGGAATTCACTAAAGCCAAGGTTCCAATACCGACTTTTCATTTGGGCAGGCTTTTTGATCATCTTAAACCTTATATCTTCCTTCTGAAAAAAAAAAAGGAGGATAAATAATATCTCCTCTTCAAAAGGTAGTAAAGATTAGATGAAATAATTCATGTAAGGTTGTGGCATGTTGACTGGCACAAGGTGGAAAAATCATAAATATTAAAAATCTTTATTCTTATTAACTTTTTTGCTTAGCATTCATTGCAATATTTTGGAAATATACTAGGTACTTAATAAACATAATAAATAATAATAGTCAATTCTGTTGGATCAATAAAATAGTCAAAAAAGTGCTTATTGATTTGTTTTTCAATGTACCATTCAGCAAAATTTAGATCAACAATTGTTTTTTCCCCTTTTAAATACATTTTATTTCCATGTTATCTAAGGTAGAAATAGTGTCTAACACCACCAGTTTTCCATTTCCATGCCCAGGCTTCAAGCAATCATTTTACAAGTCACATTTTACCTCTCTAGTAAACAAGGAATAACTAAAAATATCATTTTCCACACCTGAGTCTTTTCCTACATGAAATTCATGACATCTGCACTAGCAGATGCTTCATTGGCTTTTCCAAGGAAAGGCAATGGAATGACCTAGTCTAAGCAACTCCAAATCTCAGTGTGGAATTCTGCTTCAAGGACTGAGTTAGTCAATAGATGGTGTGGTACCATCCCTTTAATGAAATCTACTACTATGTTCTAACTTTCACCAAACATATAACGCTTAGAATCACTTTGATTGGACTCTTTTTCCCACATCTTGTTTTGTAACACTATAATTTAAAGATCCAGAGACATGGAAGAATGCTTTCAGGGATTCTAAACAATTTCTTATACCCGCAGGGAAAGTTCTCTCTGATTGATAATGGCTTTGGAAAGCCATGGAATCAACCACTTTGTTTTTATTTACTCTTTTATTTTATTTTGCTGGGCCTATGCAACAAAAACACTTATACAATCTATTTCTAATCATCTTCCAACCTCTCTTTGCATTTGTGAGAATTGCTTCTATTCAGTGGACATTCTTACTCTTGATTCTTCTGCCTCCTCTAGTATCACCTCATCTTGCCAGCAGCTACCGTGAATTCATAAATAATGCCACTTTAATACTTCCTTATTGATCTTGACACAGCTGAAGTTTGACTGTGTGTTCACCAGTCCCACATCATTTTCTCATCAATAAGGATCTTTCTCTGTATCCTCCATTCACTTTCTTCATATGTAAAGATAAAGCAGAAGATAAATTACCCTTGCCTAGCTGTTTCTGTCTCTTCAATTTTCTGACTTACTTTTTGGAGACAGACAGCTTTCTATTTTCTTTAACATTTTTCCTTCTTGGAAGGGAAATCGAAACTAAATTCCCTCATCTGAGATGTTGCTGTCCATTTTCTTTCCCTTCTTTTCTTCCATATTTCACACGCATTAGCTTTTTTATAGTTGAGTCAGTCTTCTAACATGAAGTTCTTTCATATTTTTTAACATCCATTTTATTGAGGTGTAATTTACACAAAATTTACCCTCTTTCCTAATAATTTTGAGAAGGAGTGAAATGGAGGAGTAAAGGAAAAAATATCTTTTCGTTCACTTTTTTTTATTCCCACCTTTTATTTGCTTCTTAGTAAAAAATGAAACCCGTTTTTGATATTTACATGCTTTTTTCCCCGGAATTTTAAAACATTGTTTCTTGCCAACTTATTTTTATTTTCTTTCACATTTCAATAATTTCTCTGATCCATGGTATGCCTTTCTGGCAAGCATTTGTTTACTGTTATACCTCACAAGGCCAGATTTTGAAAGCATGCAGTAATTTTAGAAGCATCTAAGAATTTGCCATTGAGTTATTTGGTATGGTATTAGCTACATCTTGTACACTGACAGACTATTTAAGATATAGCACACAGAACAAGATTATATTAGTGCACAATGTACATGATAGCTTAATTAAAATACATACTAGGAATTGTTAGTATAGGTAGAAAAGGATGGTTACGAGAAAACACTGATTTCTCAGAATAGCAAATTAAAAGCAATTTTAGGCTTGGTGAATTTTTGGCTCCATGTGTATGTTGATGAAATAACAGGAGAAATGTGGAATATATGCATTGGGATTTTTTTTTTTTTGAGTTGTAGTCTTACTCTGCCACCCAGGCTGAAGTGCAGTGGCACGCCTACACCCACCCCAGCATCGACCTGCAGGGCTCTGGCAATTCTTCCACCTCAGCCTACCAGGTAGCCAGAACTACCAGTGTGTGCTACCATGCCCAGGTAATTTTTATTGTAGAGACAAGGTGTCGCCAAGTTGCCCAGCCTGGTCTCGAACCCACAGGCTCAGGCCATTCACTCGCCTTGGCCTCCCAACGTGCTGGGATTACAGGCTGAGCCACCAAACCCGGCCTGCATTGGGATTTATTATCTCATGAATTAAGAAGCTATGCATGGAGGACTTCCTAGTGCTGGAGTCTGAGTCATCTGAGTCTAGGCACTGGCATTACAGGTAGTGAAACCTGACAAGTTTTGCATCTTAGACCTTGTGTTGCCTAATACAGCAGACATTACTCACGTGTGACTATTAAAATTAATTAAAATTAAATATTGAGTCCCCGAATTTCATTAACCACACTTCAAGTACCCAGGAGCCACATGTCACTAGGAGCTATTATATTGGACAGGGCAGATGTAGAATATTCCCAACATAAAAAAAGAAGGTGATATTAGAAGGGGCTATCTTTAAGACCATGCTTTCACTTTCACATAGAAAGGTAGACAATGATACTACAGACACTTACATAATTACTACCAAGGTAATATACATGTTGCTGTTTGCCATATTTGTCTCAGCTGACTCTTTAAAAAAAAAATAAGAATCAAAGCATTGAAATAAGGAAAAACTCATTGGCAATTCCTAAAAGATCTAAAAATCAGCCTTCCATATGACCCTGCAATCCTCCTACTGGGAATATACCTGGAGAAACTCAAATTATTCTATGAAAAAGACACGTGCACACACATGTTTATTGCAGCATTATTTATAATAGCAAAAACATGGAACCAACCGTGCTGCCCATCAAAAGAGGACTGGATTTTTAAAATGTGGTACATATGCATGATGGGATATTATGCAGCCATAAAGGACAAAATTATGAACTTTGCAGCAACTTGAATAGACTTACAGTTTATAATACTGAGTGATCTATTACAGAAACAAAGAACTGAGTACCAAATGTTCTTACTCAGAAGCAGGCCTTGAACAATTATCTTTTTTATTTTTTTATTTTTTATTTTTTTTGAGTTGGAGTCTCACTCTGTTGCCCAGGCTGGAGTGCAGTGCCGCTCCCGGCCACTGCAGCCCTGACCTACTGGGCTCCGGCGATCCTTCCGCCTCAGCATTCCAAGTAACTGGAACTACAGGCGCGCGATACCACACCTGGCTAATTTTTTGATTTATTGTAGAGATGCGGTCTCACCAAGTTGCCCAGGTGGGTCTTGAACCTGCGGGCTCAGGCAATCCACTCACCTCAGCCTCCCAAGGTGCGGGATTACAGGCTGAGCCACTGAGCCGGCTGAACAATTATCATAAACAATAAGAAAGGGATTGGCGGTAGTAGGAAACTGCCAGGTGGAGGAGGAGAGCACACCTCATCAACAAGGGTACCTGCATAAGGAACATTTGCATACCTGAATTGTACTCCACATTTTCAAAATAAAAAAATTGTATCCTGTCTCCCTAAAGATAACCATTATTAAAAAGATGGTGTGAATCCCTCACAAGCATGTTTTGAACTTTTATTACATAGGGTTATATTGACAAACAATATAAACTAGTATTTTATTTTATGCTTTGCAATATTTACATTTGTAACTTGCTTTTTTTGTTGTGGTTTCCATTTAACATTTTATTTTGAGATTTAATCATGGTTTTGCAAGTGATTCTTACATGTATTTCTATAATCCTATATATTCATTTGTTGACTCCATAGTATTTTCTGTACAAAAAAAGAAAAAAATACCCACTGTGTATTCACCCACTTTTCTAATGAGATACTGTTAGGAGCTCTCCAACTGAGGTCTACATTCTACACACTGTACAGCCACTGTTGGACAGCCCAACCTCTGTTCTAGGTTTGATAACAGCTAGGAAGCCTATGGATTCCAAATCTTTTAAGAAAGTGCACTGCAGAGGATGGAAAGGCAGCCTCTCTCTATGGGGCTGTTCAATGCCCCACTGTGGCCTCTCTTCAGTGGGGCCTCTCTGATAGGTCATCTATTCACATTCTGTCAAGAGCACGGAAGCAGGTTTTGAATGACACTGCAGACCTCGAACATCTGACTGAGTTGATGCTCTTCTCTGGCATCCTGTTTATTGATTCTTTCCTAAATAAATGGGTCTTTATGTAAATCACGTCCTAAAGAATAGCTTGCAAAACACATGTACTCATTTCTTGAGGGGGAAAAATAAGTCGCTTAATTTATGTCAAAATTTCCACTCTACTTGAATATATTTAGCTGCTACCGTTTGATGTTCTGATCTCATACATTTAAAAGCCACACTCGGATCCTAGCTAGGAAAGCAGGCAGCAGACATTAGGCCTATTTTCCCTTTCTTTTGTCTCCTTCTCCCAAAAGATTCTGTCCTTCATGGAATACGAAATTAGCCTGGAGATTTTTAAGAATTTCAAGGTAATACTGTCTCTATGTTCTCCACCCTGGATGTTTAAAGTGTACCTCTCTTTTACTTTCCTCACATTACAAACCATACTTGTTTTTCATCCACAAGACAAAACTACTTTTGTATCATTTCAAAGACAAGGCAACTTTGAAAACATTAATATATTTCATTGCTACATTTCAGGCACGTCCACATTTTAGGTTATTGGTTTAGAAAAGAACATTAGCAAATTGGACATTTTAACAAATAGAGGATTCAGAAGAGTTTCTATGATTGATTACCAAAACAGACCTGAGGGTCATTTTCACAAATTGTATATTCCAGGAAGCCCGCAGAAAAAACATTAGAAAAGTAATTGCTTAACCTGATTCAGTTTAACAAGGTGTATATGCCATCTTTGGTGCCGCCTTATGGCTGAGGCAGTTTTTCCCTCCCAGCCTCCCAACATTTTTCTGTAAGTAAAGTCTAATATAAAAGTGTAACATGGGTAGTTGGACTGGGGTCTTCTTAATACAACTACTTCCTTTCCCTTCCAGATTTATAGAAGGCAAGAATTCTGGGGAATATAATATTAGTAGGGATTTGGAATACAAAATGAAACACCTAGAGGACTTTTCTTTCTGGTCCTCTGATGAATCGGTTTCCCTAAATAATTTTACAACTAAAAATAGCTATGAAGTCTGGCTAAAACCACCCCCCCCCAAAAAAAAGTGAATCCCAGGAGATAAACTAACATTTTAAATGAATTTCATCTTGAGAGTACATGATGAAACTTGTCGACTTCAGGATTCTGTTTTACTAAATATGCAGGACATAAGAGAATGGAAATAGAGACTAGGGCCAGCATAAAGTGGGAACATATCAGGAAACCCCAATATCCATCCTTTTTTTCAAAAGTCTGCTTTTCCCAAGTAAGGCAGTGATAAATAACCTCACTACCTATAAAAAGAGAACATAGAAACCTGTCTTGTTTGATTTTGGCACTGGTTGGAGGGAAAATGAACCTTCCCTTGAGAATTAATAAACAATCAATTGTCTTTATTTATGTTTGGAGCCCCAAGTACTGTTATCTTATACAACTTAAATCATCTTAGGCAGATAATTTCAAGTAGCTAATAACTTGAGGTAACTAACAGAATCAAATGCTATATTCTCTGGAGAGATCCAACTTTAGCCTATACTTCAAAGATTTCCACATAGGCTTTTCCAAAAAATATGATCTCACAATAAAAATTATATATTATATAAGCAAACAAGGCACCATTCATTAGAACCGTAATAAACAACAAAGAGCAGAATCCTACCCAAAGTCTTCATCAATGAAATTATCAGATATAGAACATAAATTGAGTGTGTTTAATGTGTTTCAAGAAACAACTGAAGGGATTGACATCATGAATAAGCAAAGAGAGATTATAAAGCAACATGCAGATGTGAAAAAGAACCAAGTAGACTTTCAGATATACGAAATGCAATCATTGAAATAAAAAAGCAACTGAAGAATTACAAGAACAGATGTGTTTCTGATGAAAATAAAAGCAGTGATCTGGAGGAAAGATCTGAAGAAATACAGCATACATTTCAGAGAGAAAAAATATTTACACACACACACATATTTTAAAGGGATCAGGAGGCATGGAGAATAGAGTAAGAAGGTCTATAAAATATATAATCAAAGTCCAAAAGGTGAGAATGAAGAAAATAGGGGAGAGGTAAGTTTCCAAATGACAATGACAGAATTTTTCAGAATTGTTGGAAATCATCAAAGTATGAATCCATAAAGTCCATGATAAGATCTAAATAATGAATAAAATAAAAATAAATTAATAAATATGTAAAAATTCATATATGGATGCATATACATATAAAGTTGTTGATCACAAAAACAAGATTATGAAAGAAGTCATAGAAAAAGATCATCCACAAAAAATTGACAATTAGTCTAGTGACTGAACTATTAATGGTATGCATTGGAATTCAGAAGACAGTGGAATTATGTCTTCGACATGCTAAGATAAAAATACCTTTTAATTACAAGGATAAAATAAAGACATATTCAGATTTTTAAAATATTATTATGGTTTGCCTCACTAAAAAATAAAAAATATCGAAAGGATATATTTCAAGCAGAAGAAAAGTGATCCCAGATAGTCTGAGGTATAAAAATAAATGGAAGTCCTGATGCTGTTTTCATGTACTGAAATATAAACAAATCTAAACAAATAAAAATTATATTAAATGTTTAAGGGCTAAAAATAAAACTATGTAGACCTTCAACATGGGCAGAAACATATAAGCAGAGTAGTGATGGTCATAACTAAGACATGTTAAAACAACTGTATTGTTTACGTGGCAGCAAAAGCACAGGTTCATTGTGGCCTCGTTTAATTAAGTGAGCATGTTGAAATTGTCTTAGAAATAAAAGCATTTAAATTACTATTCAATTACTTGCAACAGAAAGCAAGAAAGAGTTTTGAAAGTTAATGAATTCTAAACATATAGGTTAAATTGAAGGCATAAAATAAGTTGGTAAAAATCATGTAAATCTTAGTATATTACAATAAATGTGAATTAACTAAACTCCCCAGTTAAGATGTAAAGCATTTTGGGATTGATTGAGGAAGAAACAGCAAACAGATCTCTATGCTCCTTACAGAAGACAAATCTAAAACTTAAGAGTACAGAAACATTGAAAATAAATAGATGTAAAAGAAATAACAAGCACATAATAACCAAAGTTAAGCTGGTATATTTATATAAAAATCAGGCAAAGTAATGGGAGATAATCATAATAATAGGTATTCAATTATTCAGGAAGATAAGAATTCTAAATATATATGTCTAATATGCCTTAAAAAGAAAGTAGCACATATCGATAGAACACTAAATAGAATTATCAAACCCAGTCTCATGGTTGGAAATTTTAAATCAATCCTCTAGTTAAATCAAACAGATAACACCACACTTTAGAAAAATTGGTCTCATTCAGACCATTATGAACACAGATCGGTATAGTTAAAAAACAATAATTAAAACAATACATTTAGAAAATATTTCTAAGCAATATCTAGGGCAAAGAAGAAATCAAGATAGGCAAAAATAAAACAGTAAGAGCGGTAGAATGGAAAAGCACATGTAACCTTCTAATAGCCATGAATATTCTTGTAGTCTCCAAAGATGACCCTTCAGTGAACCACATCTCTTGCTACTCTCACATTGTGTAGCCCTCGCTGTTCTGAATATGGGGGTGCTGTGTGACTTCCAAGGCTAGATTACTGTCTTGCAGCTTCCACCTTGGACACAAGGAAGGCCAACTCCTGTGCAAGTACTTTAAGACCACCATACAGTGAGGAAGCTCAAGCTCTTCACATGAGATGGACACTGAAGGAAAGAGAGGGAGATGTCCACCTGCCTGAAGATGTTTCAGTTATTCCAGCCAAGGCGTCAGAAATATGTTTGAAGTTTCTTTCTTAAATGTCTACCTTTCTCAAGCCTTCATTACTAGCCCTTATCTCAATGAAAATGCAGATGAGACTTAATTCTCTGGTCTAAGTCAACCTGTAGAATAGTGAGAATAAACATATATTATTATGTCAGTCACTACCTTTTGGGGCACTTTGTTATTCATCAGGAGATAGCTGAAATGGTCTTACAATTGGAGATAAATTAATTTTTACAAACGGACCAAACAGCAAGTATCACCACATTTTATAAGATAAGTATCATTTTGAGCATGTATTGGGAACTATGTATCAGTGTAATTAGAAACTAATTAAGTGATGCATGTGGTAGAAAAAAAAACAAAACAGTTCAAAACAATATCTGGAGCAAAGAGGAAATTAAGATGGAAATTTTAAAATATGTATAATTTAGCTATAATGAAACATGACAGATCAAACTTCTGTGCTACAGTTTGTGGGTATGTTGAGGTGCAAGTAATTTTCACAGTTTGAAAAAGAAAGAAATGGTGAAAATTAATGAGTTAAATGAACCAGTGTCCAGTCAGGAGACAGAAATCATACCAGAAATCTGAAGAAAAAAACCTTTAATGTAAAGAATTGGAAACTAAGAAAAAGATAGTGAAATATTTCAAAGGGTGGAGAGTATTCTAAGACACAACAGAGAGAGCAACTGCAGAAAGCAGCTGCCACCCTTAGTGCTGACCGAAAAAGGAACAAGGAAAAAACAAACTTAGAAGAGAGGCTCTGTAAAGGTAAAATTAGATCTCTGAGAAATGGCAGAGGCTTTCCAAAACCACCTCACTTGCCATGAAAGTAGCTAGAGGCCCCTCCCTGGCACCACGAGAGCAGCACAATGCTGAAGAAATCAGCTTCACATCGAATGCACCTGCCATTCCTGGGAACGGGATGGGCCACACACCACAAACTTGCTACTGTGGAAAACAAACAGAAAGTAGCAAGTGATTTCTTTCTCCAGTCTTGCAGTTTTTTTCTAGCGTTCCTTTTTTTATCAAAGCCTAAAATAGAGACAGCTAGAAAAGGATGAATTTGATTTGTAGAGTCTAGTGGTAGCATCACAAAATAGGCCAAAAGAAGGGTGACTTAGAACTGAGAAGGAATACATTAACAGTGAGTATCCTAAGGAGTCAATGTAAGGTGCTATGCTCCAGAATTAGCACAAAGAAACTCAGAGGAAAAAAAAAGAAAACATTTTGCTCCAAAAGCAACAAAAAAATATAAAACCTAAAATATAGAACCTATAATTTTTAATTTGACACAACTAATAAAATTAGCAAACCTCTGGAAAACTTAATAAGTAAAAACATATATTAACTACAGATATAGAAGAAATTGAATATGAAAATACAATATATAATGAACAATTTCATGCCAATAAATTTTAAAATTTACACGAAATGGGTGAAATTCTAAAAAATACAACTTACCAGTAACTGACTCAAGAAGGAGCAGAAAACCTAAATTGTTCTATAATTATTAAAGGATCAGTTCTTGACATTTTTTTCAAGAAGAAAACATCACACCAACATTTAAGAAACAGACAACTCAAATCCTACACAAATTCTTTCAGATAGTAATAAAATTACATGCATTACAAGTTTTTTTTTTAGTTTTCAAATTCGTTGAAAAATGTTGATAGAAACTGAGAAAATTAGATAGGGATTATATAAGAGATAAACATTACAGTTCTTTCTCTCTTCACAGACATGGGCAGATATCCTAAACAAACTACCGTAGTCTTTTCTTATCTGTGGTTTCACTTTCTGCAGTTTGTTACCTGTGGTACAGTAAAATAAGATATCTTGAGAGAGACAGAGAGAGAGAGAGAGAGTCCATATTTTTATAACTTTCATTGCAGTATATGGTTAAAATTGTTCTATTTTATTGGTAGTAATTGTCTTTAATATCTTGCTATGGCTACTTTATAAACTAAGCTTTATCATAGTATGTATGTCTAGGAAAAAAACATAAGTGTATATAGGGCTGGGTATTATTTGTGATTTGAGGCATCGACTTTGGGGGTCTTGGAATGTATCCCCCATGGATAAGGAAAGACTACTGTATCATAAAACTAAATCTATAGGAGGAAAAACAAAATCCAAAACCAACCCAAGTATACATCAGAAATAGAATGCAATAACTGAATGTTATATATTTATTTAATGGGTAAATTACTATGCAGTAACCAAAATAATGTTCTATATGTACACAGTGTAAAAACATATACACCACGGTTTCCCTCATACGGTGTTCAAAAATTGGAAGAATTAAATAATGTATTGTTTAAGGATTCTTACATATATGGGTGAAACTATTAAAAAGTACAAGAAAATGATTGACACAAATATTTAGAATGAAAGAGGTAACTGTGATTAGAGAAAATCATGTGGTGATTTCAAAGTCACTGGTCTTAACCTGGAGGGTATGATCATGGGTGTTTGTTTTACCAGTACTCTCTAAACCTGTCAACCACATTATATAAATTCTTTGTTATGTATAAAGTATTTTGAAAGAGAGAGGGAAATTTATAGATAGTGAAGGGGAGGGAGGGAAGAAGGGAGAGAAGAAGGGAGAAACCAGTGCAGTATAGTTAAAAAGAAAGGCACTAGATTTGAGGTTCAGGTCTTAACTTTCACACTAGTTGTGAGGCCCTCAGCAGTTTTCTTAAACTGGAGAGTTCAAGTTGCCGCACACATATAGTTAAGATAATGGATATTTTAGAGCAGGGATATCCAACCTTTTGGCTTCCCTGGGCTGCGTTGAGTAAAGAGGAATTGTCTTAGGCCACACATAAACTATATAACATAATTAGCATATATACATAGTAAGACTCCTTTTATTTTTACATTTATTTATTTATTTGTTTGTTTGTTTTATAACTGAGCAAACACATTCACTGCCCTTCTCTCTCCTGGCCAACGTTGGTCTCACTGACAAATCGTTACTACATGTCTGCTGCTCACAGGGACTGGGTTCCATATAGACACAGGGCTTGCCAGTGTCCAGGCAGGAAGAACCTAGCTGGCATCTCTGATGGAGGGAACCTCGGAAAACGTCAGTCTCAGAGAAGATGCTTTTACGTATACATACACAAGATCTCACTGCCTCCGTGTTAAAAATTGGTAGAATGGGATGTCAGAAGATGAAGTAACTTGACAACAGGGCTCACAGCGTGGGAAAGAGAGCTGGGAGTTGACACCAGATCTGACGCCAAGTCCAAGCACTTTCCAAGCATTGAAGCTTGGTCGCTGTGTGTGCTGAGTCCTGTGCAGAGCCTGTGACAGCAGGACGCGGCCCCACGTCTAAAGCGTCTGAAAGGATTGGATCACCAGGGCTGTTATGTCAAGCAAGAGAGCGCCAGGGGTTGCATTCAGCTTCCTACTCCTATTTACGCTCTACCATGTGGGTGGCCGAATTGCTTTCACAAGCTTCCGTGGCATTTCAGGCTCGTGGGGGAAAGAGAGGAAGGGGGTTGTCCTTGACATGGGGCAGTGGGCTTCCATGAAGTGGTCTGCTACCTTCTTCTCTCTTGGCCCCACCTACCAGGGAAGGGGGTCCAGAAAGTGCTGGGGAGCCAGCAGTCGGCCTCAGCTCCATCTTGGCACCCACTGCACTGGCCACACAAACACTGAACACTCAGTCCCGTCGACTCCGCTGTCCCACTAGCAGCTGCTGCTAAAATACCCGCAGTCTCGCCAAGTGCCAGTCTCAGCATTTGCTTTCCACCCCACACGCGCGAATCGGCCTCACCTTAGCGCACCAGGAAACAGCACTGACGGAGACACGGGCATCACCTTCACGAGAGCTGCCTGGGAAGAAGACGGGCCTCATGGAGCTGGAGAAGCTGTCAGCGTGGGCAGCAGGAGGACCGCCATCGGGCCCACCACCCCAACAGCTTCCAGAGACACACAGGTGTGCCTGAGTTCCTCAGGACCGAGGGCAGGGCCCGCCACCTCCTCCAGGCGCTCTCGTAGGCCTCCTGGTACTGCTCATGGGCTCGACCACGATCACGCAGGGTGGGGCGCTTGGAACCTGCAGCAGCGCCCAGGTCGGTCTTGGAGGGGATGCGGACGGAGGGCAGGCTCCAGTCCTCACCCATGACTGGGAGGTGGCGGGACACCTCGATGGGCGGCGTGTCTCCTGCCAAAACCACGATCCCTTTCTGCCCTTTGTTGATGGATTTCTGAACCTCCGAATCTGCTTCTGCTTTGTGGCTTTCTTGGTGCATTTGCAGAGCTTCCACGAGAGGCGGCGCAAGGCCAGGGGCTGCGCGACGGGGTTCGGGTTGACCAGTAGCTCGTGGTAGGTGCGCTTTCTGCAGCACGCCTCAGCAGGAGCCTCCACCCGGTGGGGGTCAGCCTTTATTTTGGTCATCACGGCCGTAGAAGCATCGAGTCCCCAGGAGACGAGTACACACGGGCGGCAGCTTTATTTTTATATTTTTAATTAAAGTTTAGAAAAATGAAAGCGATGCAAAACTCGTGACAAATTTGACCTTGTTTTTGTAATACTAACCTGTCTCTGTCTGGTTCGATGGAAGTGGTCACCATTCTTAGTGAGTTTGCAAGGTGATCATCAGAAATGTTTTTGAATTTTGCTCTTCGCGTGCTGCATGTTTGAAAATAGTGCTGCCAAAGAGCAATGCCATGAATAAGCTGTGATTGTGAACTTCGAAAATGGAGCTATTCATGGAGTCATGGAGAAAATAAATGCTAAAAACACATGATGTTAAAAGATCTTATGAGGTCCCATTCCTAGTAATCCTGGGCTGTACGTGTCGGGGGGCAGGCTCCAGTCCTCACCCATGACTGGGAGGTGGCGGGACACGGGTTAGACATGCCTGTGTTACAGCATTGTTAGAAGATTAAATGAGATGCTTCGGGATGTTTAGCCAATAGTAAGTGCTCAATAAATGATAGGTATGCTTCCCATATGATATAGTCTTTAATCTTTGTAGTCATTAACATCGGTGGAACACTTTATATAATATAGCATTAAGTTATATACAAATAAGTAAAGCAGAATACTTTCCCTTGTGGAGTTTAGAGTCTAGCAATGGAGATATATGCCGAACAACCACAGAGCTAGATATGAAGAAATAAATTATAATAAATAATGAGAAAATAAAATAAAAGGTAGAGAAGAGATTTATTTAGATTGAGGGAATCAAGAGGGTTCTTCTCTGAAGAAATGACATTAGAGAAATTCCTGAAAGATGCTTTCCTAGCTCCCACAGTTAAAGTGTCTTATCTAGCTAGACTCCTTTCGCCTTTAAATCTCAGTTTGCATGATATTTCTGCAGCTTAGAATTTCATATCTACTTTAAAAATGTTTAATTTACCTTGTGATTAAGCTTCCTTTAAATACCTGTTAAAATGTTCAAATTTCAGCCGGGCACAGCGGGTCACAACTGTAATCCTAGTACTTTGGGAGGCAGAGATGAGAGGATTGTCTGAGTTCAGGGGTTCAAGACCAAACTGGAGAACTCGGTGAGACCTCATCTCTACAATAAATCAAAAAATTAGCTGGGCATGGTGGCACGCGCCTGTGGTTCCAGCTGCTTGGAAGCCTGAGGTGGAAGAATCAACTGAGCCCAGCAGGTTGAGGCGGCAGTGGCCACAAGTGTGCCATTGCACTCCATCCTGGATGACAGAGTGAGTCTCTGACTAAAAAAAAAAAAAAAAAAAAAAATTAAATAAAACGTTCAAATTTCTATGTTTTACACAGAGTAGGTGATTGGTAAAGCCTTCTCAACATTAATAACAATATTTAGAAAAAAATTCCAGTTTCCAGATTTCTTACAATATATTACTCAAATCTTATGGGTTTTCTTATAAAGGAAGAAAGAAAAAAGCCAGTCATGGACATTTAGAAAACAATATACAGAAAGTAGTAATTAAGATCTTAAAAAATTAATGAAAGTTTCAAATAAGGCCTTCTTCCATAAATTTCCATGCATGATCATTTGGCCCTTGGTTATATAATCCCGACCAGAATTATTTTTGCTTTTGGAGCCAGATCCCTAGGGTTTTGTGTTCTTGACTGGAGCAGACAGAGTAAAGTTATTGCAAGTGATCCTCCTAAATTCCAAATACAGCATTTTCCTACTTACTACTCTCACAGGTCTGCAAGGTAATGGGTAAAAAAACAAAAAGGAGACAGTTTGAACACTGGGTTCATTAAAAAGCAAAAGATAAAGTCAACGTTGCATCTTGAACTTAATCAGACATAACGGTATTTTTGTTGAGCTATATAAAAGAAATTTCTGTAGACTTAGGTGATAGTATAAGCAAAGATGAAGAAAATGAAGCATTTATTTAGAAACTTTTGTCCACCTGGCCACAATAACAAACCACACTGACAAGGAACATAAAGCAAAATGCGGTGTTTTAATATCTGCTTAATAAAATCTCATACTTGGAACACTGGACTGTATATCAAAAGACTATTGCTACCCAAGAGACTTATACTATCTTGAGAATGCAACTTCACATTGCAATGCTTCATTAAGAGATAGATAAGAGGAAAAAACAGAAAATATGTAAGATGTATATTAGTATTGGGCCAATGATTTAAAAATTAGATAAAAGAGAGCAATACTCTGGCCCTTGTAGCTGCCTTCTGACTCTTGCCAAGAAAAAAAAAAAAAGCAAGCAAACAAAATATTTCCAGGTAAATAAAAATAAGATGTATTTGAGCTTCTTACTTATAAGCATAGAGACTTTGTCTATTAATTCAGATAAACTCAGGAAGCTTACAACACAGAGTTAAAACAGTTCTGTCTCCTTGTGAAGGCATTTACAGTCAGTGATTAGTTCTGTCTCTACTTGAGTATATGCTGGGACTGAAAGAGATTCTAGGAGAACATGAGATTCTCCTGTTTCCTTTAACTTTCCAATCATTACTGTCCCCTTAGAAAGCACAATGAGAATTCACTGGTTTCAAGGAAAGAGATACATCCGGCTGGCATGGTCACTGAATAGACTTCTCAAGCTCCCATTAAGGGAGGAGTAAAAGTGTGTGCGTTTACGTGTATACATGTGTGCACCTATGTGTGCACATGTATTTATACATTCAAACCCTCACTTAAACTTCAGTTTAGAAAGCAAAAACTTTTATATTGCTTTGAAAAAAAGGTACATTTTTGCATATGCACACATACGCACACATTCAACTTTGTCATTCTGAGCAGAGAAAAAGAGACTTGTAATGGTGACTCCCAACCACTGTCATTTTTGTCCACCTTCACCCCTTTACCAAAAAGCATCATCATCATTATCATCACCATCATCATTATTATCAATCAAAGTCAGAACAGAATATAATTAACATGTCTTGAATCTTGTCCAACAGAGTCAGAGGTTTTAATGAGGATTTATAATTGATGTATGTGAAACAATGTACAGTGGGTCCATGCTACAGTAAGGAATCAATGAGGTAGGACTGTCATCTCATGAGTATTGCCAGTCACACAAGACAACAGATTTTGTGATAAAACACACAGCTTCTTATCTTCTGTCATTGCTAATATCCCTCATCTTGGCATCCCCCTTTTTGCTTGTTTTTCCTAGCCCTCTCCCACCAGTTTGGCAGCAACCTGGAGCTGGCAGATCCCCCTGTGGCTGGTTTTTCACTCCCATCTGCAGCTGAGAGACCTGCAAGGGCCCAGCCCACCTGTGACAGTGTTTCAGGAAGCTACTAGAGCCCTGACTGCCCACAGTAGTCACTCAAATGATTAGGTATTCATAATAAGCATTTAAAAGGCTGGTTTCTTGATCTAGTGTGTCTTTTAAAGCAGCAAATAGAAAAAGACCTAGGAGCTTATTTATTCAACAAATATTTATCATGTATCTACTATGATCAAAGCATTACATTAGTTCTTGGAGATACAACCTCTGCTTCATAAACATTCAGCTAAAGTCAATTATTGACATTAAAACCATGCCATTCATGTTTTTTGCCCTCTTTTTGTCTCTGCACTGTATTTCATGACTCTGCTACATAGAAGACCTCCTTCTTTTGTTTACAGTGCCTAGCAAATAGCAAGCCACACCCCTAGCTTTATTTATTAATCTGGAATTCACATGGAATGCTTTCCTATCATCTTCAGTCCCAGCATATACACAAGTAGAAATAGAACTAATTGCTGACATTAAATGCTTCAAAGAGACAGAACTACTTTAACCCTGTGCTATGAACTTTCTGAGTTTATCTGAATCAATTGGCAAAACCACCATGCATATGTACAATGTGATGTTTTGCTACACATATACATTTGAAAGAAATTATCACAATCAAGATGATATGCATATCAATCACATAATTATGATATATCTCTGTGTGTTGAGAAGACTTCAGATCAACTGTCTTAGCAAATTTCAAGTTTATAATAGAGTATTATTAACCATAGTCACTATGCTGTATATTAAATCTCCATTAACTATTTATCCTGATTAATTGAACTCTTGTACTCTTTGACCAACATCTCCCTATTTCCCTATTTCTTCCCTCTACCCCCAGCCTCTGGCAACCACCATTTTACTTTCTGCTTTTATGAGTTCAACAAAAGATAACAAGCATTGGCAAGTATGTGCAGAAAAGGGAACACTTCCACACTGTTGGTGGGAATGTAAATTGGTGTAGCCATTTATGGAAAACAGTATGGAGATTCCTCAAAAAATTAAAAATAGAGCCACCATATGATCCAGCAATTTAATTTCTGGGTATACAGTTAAAAAAAAATGAAATCAGTATCTTGAAGAAATATTTGCATCTCCATGCTTATTGCAATGTTATTCACAATAGCCAAGATATAGAAACAATCCAAATGTTTATCAATAGATGCATGAATAAAGAAAATGTGCCATGCGTGCACATACACACACACACACAGATGGACAAACAATGGAATATTATTCAACCTTTAAAAAAGAAGGATATCCTGGCCATTTGTGACAATAAGGATGAATCCGGAGGACATTATGATAAGTGAAATAAGCCAGACACAGAAAGATACAAACTACATGATCTCATTTATACATGGAATCTACAAAAGTCAAACCCATAAATTCAAGCCATTCTTAAAATCTCATTTTTAATGCCAAGTTCATGAAATCTTCTCAGATCATCCCAATGAGAAATGATCTTTCTTTTATTAAAAATACTAATGCCTTTATTGTTTGTATCATTCACAAAGGACACTACATAATCCCTCTCCCTTGAGTGTGGAATGGACCTAGTGGTTTACCTCTAAGGGGATAAAATTTGGTAAAAGTGATGGGATATCACTTCTGATATTAGGTTATAAAAGATAATACTTATTTCAGAAAGTTTTTGTAAGAGTTCTAGATATCACTCACAGGAGACACTCAACAGAATGGCTGACAGATAATGATCTTGAAATGGATATAGTCATTATTTTCAAAAATATATTCTTAATTGGTCTCTAAAATCAAGTTCAAGTCAAACAACTTTGGAAGACACTAAAATATAATGCCCAAATGAGCTCCACGAGGCAGATTGGCTATTTTGTAGGACAACTTCCACTGGAGAACTGTATTTCATACAGCCTGTCTTTTGCTATTCCTGTGATGCACTTCTGCTCAGAGTTCTCCATAGCAGGAAACCAAAGGAAGATGAGCTGAGGTTTTTATCTGTGACTAAGACCTTCATTGGAAAGGCTGAGATGAGACTTTCTAGGAATTCTACCTGCAGGCAACAGGACCTCTCATTTCACAGTGTTAGGGGAGAGCTCAGGGTTGGTGTTCAAGGAAAAATTTAGAGATTTCTCTTTCATTTAATGAGAAGTGTACTAGCCCAGGACAGAAACTGTCCACACTGCAGTCCTCGCCAGCTTATTAGCACTGTAGTAAACTTGAGCAAGTCATTTCCCAACTCATCTTGCAGAGGTTTTCTGATTATAAGAATTAACTTCTCATTGTAAACAGGTAGGGAAACACAGAGAAGAAGAAAGAAGGAATATAACTGCCCAACTCAATCTCCCATGCATATCTATATTTTTTGTTATAGTTGATTCATGTTTTGAACAATTAATTTGTTATGTTCTCCCACATAACGGGCACTGTGATTTCAACTTAGTTATACAAGTTGGTATACTTACATATATAATTTTAAAAATATAAAATAAATATGACTGTGTATAGCTTCATATCTTCTCTCATTTAAGCCTTCACCTTCTAGGCTTGGCCTTTGAAATGTCTTTTTTATAAGGTACATAACAATGCGTTGGGTAAGTGACTAGACAAGAATTAAAAAACTATTCACTTTTAGCTTTCTTTTGTCAATGGTGTGTAGATTTCTGGTTATATTCTGCCTATAATTTAGTGTCTGAAATTTTCAGGATGACTTTTCAGGAGTGATCTTATGGGACAAATGGTCTTGAGTATTTAAAAAACTTTTATTCGCATTCTAAGTAGGATGTACCAGTTTACACTTTCTACAGTAACGTATGAGTATAGTATCCTCCTGAGTCTTATTTTTAACATCTACACATAGAATTTCAGGTCAAAGTTAGACAAGATCATGTAGAGCAGTCTGAAGTAGCACAATCTACGCTTTTCACTCCTGCAGTGCATCTGGAAACACTGGGCTGTGACAGACAAATGAGCTTGTAGGATGCAAAGGGTTTTTCTTCAGGTGTCCTGAGATGTTCTCATTTAACAGGCATTGGATTTCAAGGCTCTTGCTCAGAGTAGACACCCTATAAATGTTGCTGATAGATGATGGACTGCACAGAGCTGATGGTGATAAAGGTAAACACCAAGTAAGAGAAAACACACACACACACACACAGAGAGAGAGAGAGAGAGAGAGAGAGAAAGAGAGAGAAACAGGGGTGTTCTTTTATTTTTAGCCAGATCTTCACTGTGGTTGCATATATCTACAGTATTTCCATTGAAAATAAAACATTTTGGTTAGATGTGAAAATCTATGTCAGGAAATGCCCCCAAGAGAACAAAACAGTGTCAGGTGATAATGGATGCTATTACTAGAAGCAACATTTCTCTCTCTCTCTCTCTTTCTTTTTTTCCCTCTCACTCAACCATAGTAAATTTTAATATGTGTGTCAGGTTTCCTGCAACTTATATAAAATGAAACTCTTTGGGGAAGAAACACCCGAATGTCCATATGATTTCATGCTGCTGTCTCAACTTAGATCTAAAGCTAATGCCAGTTTCTCATACTTTCTCCTGGGGAGATGTCAACAGAATATGTTGGTTCAAAATGAATGTGTCCCTGTGACTGGTATTTTTGATGGACCTGGATGTGTTTCTGCTCTCAGAAATCACCCCCTTCTGTGATCGCAAGAAAAATCGGCCCATCTTTTAAGACAGGAATAATTTTTACTTTACTGAGCACTGTTTCTTTAAATTGTTTTTAGGCGCAGAATTTATTGATTAATCTTTATGTTATATCTCATTATGCAAAGAAGTTCAACATACACTGGTTATTAAAATAAGCCTTGAAATCTAATGAAATATGAATGGTTCCTGAAGATTTCAGAATCAGGTAATTCTTTCTTTTGTCTTTCTAGTTTTCTGGATTTGCTTCTCCCAGCAATCTTTTTTTTTTTTTTTGCCTTTACCACCCAAATGTTAAGATGGAGGCACCATGAGATAACACCACTAAGGACTAAGGCAATGAGAATAGTAGAGGATGTCAGACCATGGTCAATGATTAAAGAGTAGAGGATGAAAGAACCATGGCTTTGCTACTTGGATAAGTACAACTTAGGGGAGGGGATAAAAATGACAATATCTGTCTTCAAAAAGCTGAGGTGTGGTCAGGTGAAGATGTGAAGCTACTTATTTTGTATAACCCAGCAAAGGGAACTTGCATCAACGAGTGGGTTCTACCTCTCAGATATCTCCTACAACTTTCGGTTTCTCTTCATCTCAACTCTCCACCACGCTAGTATACATCATTTTCCTCTCTTGCCTGGACTATGCTCATAGCCTCATCACTGGTCTCCCCAACTCACATTTGCTCCCCTCCAGTTCATGTCTTTCCCTTGTTTATAACTCTTTAATAGTGTCTGTCACTTTAGGTGAGTTTCAGAGTCTAGATGGCTTTTGTATCCTCGAATAATCTTGTTCCTTTCTCTATTCCAGTCACATCCCTGTGCCCCTTAGTCTTTACTTAAGCCACAGTGGGTTCTCTGAGGAAAATAACCCTCAAATGTCCACATGATCTCATGAGGCAGAGACAGCAGGATACTCAAAGTCTCCTCTCATTTTGGAAACTTCAGCTATGTTTTTCTTTGCTCGGACTGCCCTTCCTTCTCCAAGCTTCCCTTTGGCTCTCTTCCTTGTACTATCTAAACTCTATTTATCCTTTAGGCTTCATGTACACTCCTCCCTTCTTTTCTAGGACAAGTTCCAATCCCTTATTTAGTGCTTTTCTGGCAATTACATATATAATGTTGATTTCCCCAGCAGCCCTAAACACTCTATGGAGGAAGAGACTACATTTCAATCCCACTGCTGTATTGTGGCACCTACAATACAATATTCACTTGCCAGGAGATGCTTACATATTAATATATATGTGATGAGAGAATGAATGGGAGAAAACAACAAAATTTTTAATTTTAATTTTTATTTATCTATTTATTTTAATAATCA
The DNA here is from genome assembly GCA_963574415.1 of Tarsius wallacei. Taxonomy (NCBI): domain Eukaryota; kingdom Metazoa; phylum Chordata; class Mammalia; order Primates; family Tarsiidae; genus Tarsius; species Tarsius wallacei. The sequence continues at coordinate 53,172 of CAUYQG010257647.1, forward strand.
GTATTTTTTATTATGATATTGTGGGGTACAGTTAAGGGTTAGGTATACAAATATGCTTTGTTCAGGCACCCTTGTTGATAATAGGTGTCTCCTCGTCCCCAGACAGATATTGAGTACCGTTAATCCCATCTCCCTTCCCCTCCCCCCCATAGTTTCCCACCACTGTCAGTCATTTTCTTATAGTATTATGTTGGATGTTCAAGCTTCACTATATGAGTGAGAACATGTGATACTCAGATCT
>CAUYQG010257655.1:0-25296 GCA_963574415.1 Tarsius wallacei
TTTTAAATGGAAAAATAAGTAGGAAATGATAGAAAATTACACCCCCCCCCCCCCCATATTATGCTCCAGAAAGGCAGACCAGAGAATACAGACAGGCAATCAAAGAAATAACTTGTGTCCTGGACTGAAGAGCATGATTCACCAGGTGGACAGGGTCCACTGTGTGTCCTGCAAGATGAGTGAAGAAACCTACAGTATGTACATCACCCTGAAAATACAGAATACCAGGGTAAAAGGAAGACCCTCATGGGGTTGCAGGCAAGATACAGCTGAGGGGCAAAGGCTTCTGGACATGGTAGTGTCAGACTCCTAGGAGCAATACTGGAGCCAGAAGGGATAACAGAGCAGCTTCAAAACTGAGGTAATGACTTCCAATGTACAGCTCAATTCCCAGTGAAACCACTATAAGGCGAAAGGATAAAATAAAGATGTACATGTTTCCAAATATACAAGATTTCAAAACATTTGCTTCCCATGTGTTCTCTTCTCTTCTGAGGAGGAGTCATGAAACAGGAGATCACAGAGAGGTGGGTGGGGAAGACTGGGATGACACCCACGCCACAGACCTGGAATGGCCAGTCAACAGCAGAGCAGGAAGGTGAGAGAAGGAAGCTAACAAAAGGCCTGAAGAATGTGCTTTGCTGAGGGAGAAATTAGTGAGAGGTGCATAGGAGACAAGCAAAGAAAAAAAAGTAAGTACTGGGCACGGACGAGGGGACACAAAGGTACAAAACAAAGGCAATTAACGCGGAATGCACAGGGCTTGGCTGTAAATAACACTGACATCATTGAACAAGGATTGGATTCTGATCTGACCAAAAAGAACATCACAACCACATTGGGAAGAAGATGATGGTGTAAGAGAGCTCAACAGTCATTCTTCAAAACAGAAGAAAAAAGCCCAAGAAACAGCTAAATACTTGTATTATTTAGAAATGTAAATAAATATCAAAAGAAACACTTAAGTGTTAAAGTGGTTGTCTCCAAGAACAGAATTGGTAGGAGGAATTGGTATAAACAATAGTGCAATTTTGCATGTTTTGCTTTAAAAAAATAATAAAAACAGCAGTATCTGCATATACTGTGTGTCAGGTACTTTATATTCATTCCCTCAATAATTCTCTCAATAACCCTCTAGGTAGGTTTTATTGTTAATTACTATTTGTTACCATAATGCCAATCCTAACCTCAGAAGGCTGCCGTGAGAGTTAAGTAAGACAGTACATTTCACTGTGTCCAGCACAATGCCTAACACAAAGTTCAGCTCAGTGTGATATCAGCTATTGTCATCCCTGCTGAAAGTGGAACAGACTCCAGGAGGGCACAGCAGTTCAGTCTGAATGGAGTAGTGTGACAAGTCTATGTTGCTTGGTTGGAAGCAGCTGAGAAAGGAGTCAACCCTCCCATCTTAGATCGCGACAGGCATCTGTGGTGAAATAGTCTAGGCAGAGGGTTGGCAAACTTTTTCTGTAAGGGCCAGACAACAGATACTTAACCTTTATGTGTCACAGGGTTTTTATTACACTGAACTCCGTCACTGTAGCAGGGAAGAGGCATTCACTTACAACATGAAATGAACGAGGTTTCAATAAACTTAAAAATTTTTTTTCTTTTGTAGAGATGGGTCTTGCTATGTTGCCCAAGCTAGTCTCAAACAATCCTCCTGCCTTGGCCTCCCAAAATGCTGAGATTACAGGCATGAACCATTGTACCTGGCCTCCAATAAAACTTTATTTATGAAAACCTCTATTTATAAAACCAGTATTTTTTTTTTTTTGAGTTGGAGTCTCACTCTTGCCCAGGCTGGAGTGCAGTGGCCGCTCCTGGCCATCACAGCCTCGACCAGCTGGGCTCAGGTGATCCTTCTGCCTCAGCCTTCCAAGTAGCTAGAAATACAGGCGCGCGCTACCACGCCCGGCTAATTTTTGATTTATTGTAGAGATGAGGTCTCGCCAAGTTGCCCAGGCAGGTCATGAATAAAACCAGTATTTTAAACTGGTAAGTGTAGCCTGTGAGCCACGGTGAGCTGACTTTTGGTTTAAGTGAAGGGTAAGAACAAGGAGTGCTGCTTTCCACATGCACAGGCTGCATGTGATGGCCTCTTCCACCCTAGTTCTCCTTTGGGTGCTTCCCTTTGTTCTCCACCCCGCTGCCAGTCCCCCCTCCCTCCTCATCTCTCACAGCTCCTCCACTACGTTCGGGCTGACCATCCACCTGAGGCTGTGCTCACAGCCCCTGCTGTATAGTCACTGCCAAGCATAAGTGACTCTGGGTTCATGGCGCCCTCTTCTGTCCTCTTGGAACTCTGTCATCAAGATAGTCCTTCCACAGCCTTCACATACGCTCTCAGGGAATTCTCTTCCTGGCCTTCCTTCACAAGGGACAATTTCCTCACATGATTTTAAAGCCTTTTTTTTTTTATAAAGCCACACATTTGTCTTCAGTGGGAATCTGCTTCTTCCGGGGAAGTCCTTTGCCCGGGGTTGCAGACGAATTCCTATAGGGTAAGGGTATTTTACAGAGGTATTCCTACAGAGCCAGTGCATTTTATTAGCTTCTGAGGCTGCATCAGGGGTTTTATTAGCCTAGAGCCAGTTTGTGCAGTTTGGCTTTGGAGTCTTTACTCCAGAATGGGTGGCATCAATTTGCAGGGTACATGACCTGGGCTTTGTTTTTGTTTTTTTGTTTGTTTTTTAATAGGAGTCTCACTCTGTCGCCCAGGTTGGAGGGCAGTGGCACGCTCACAGCTGCTGCAGCCTTGACCTGCTCGGCTCAAGCGATCCTTCTGTCCCAGCCTTCCAAGTAGCTGGAACTACAGGCATGTGCCACCATGCCCGGCTAGACTTGGGCTTTAATTGTTCACAGGGAACTTTAACATTTCTTTATATCTAGGGGAACCAGGTAGAAACAATGGGTAGAATTTTTCTCGCTATCCTCTCGCTGAGGGGACAGACCTTTCACATTCTCAGCTTTATTCAGCAATTTCAGTTTTTTGTCTTATTTAGAACCAAAGTTACCACATCTGTCCCTTATAAGCCTTAAAGCCCCAGCCCCTCGGTTCTTACTCAAGGACTGGCAAACCACAATGTGCAGCCTGGTTTTCAGTTAAGAGTGGTTTTTATATTTCTTTTTTTTTTGAGTTGGAGTCTCACTCCGTCACCCAGGCTGGAGTACAGTGGCATACTCATGGCCACTCCAGCATTGAGCATTGACCTGCCAGGCTCTGGTGATCCTTCTGCCTCAGCCTTCCAAGTAGCCAGAACTACAGGTGCACGCTACCATGCCCAGCTAATTTTTGATTGATTGTAGAGATGAAGTCTCACCAAGTTGCCCAAGTTAGTCTAGAACCCACGGGCTAAGGCAATCCTCTTGCCTCGGCCTCCCAAAGTGCTGGGATTACAGGCTGAGCCACCGAGCCCAGCCAGTTTTTATATTTCTTAATGGCTAGGGGAAAAAAAAGTCAAAGAATAATGTTTCATGACAGCTGAAATTATACCAAATATAGACTTCAGTGTCCATAAGTGAATTTCCAGAACAGTCACTAATGCTGGTTTGCAGATGGCCTGTGCTGTTTCTGTAATGCAGTGGCAGAGCTGAACAGCATAGCAGAGGACACTCAGCCTGCAGTGTCCCACTGGCCATGGGCCCTTTCCTGAAAAAACCTGCCAAGCCCCGATCTAGCTTCTAGGCCTACATGCAAACAAGATCTTCTCCAGGGCTCAGTGGCCAAAGACATTCCCCAGATGCTGCCTGGCACACGTATGTGAGACACTGCGGGCACATTTGAAGCCTCCCTACTCTTCTGTGATGTCATCTTCCTCCCTCAACTACCAATGCCTTCCTGCTTCCCTTTGCTAGCCCCCACTTCCATAGCCCAGCAGCTGGTGCCCTCCAGGAGTTTGGTCCTTGGATCTCCTTTCCCCTTAATCTGTATACAGTCACATATCCCCTAACAACAAGGATCTGTTCTGAGAAATGCGTTGTTAGGTGATTTTATTGTGTGTGAACACCATAGTGTGACTGACACACACATCTAGATGGTCTAGCCTACTATACACCTAGGCTGTGTGGTGTAGACTAGTGCTCCTAGGCTGCATACCTATACAGCAGGCTGCTGCCTGTTATACTGTAGGCAGCTGCAACACAATGGGAAGTATCTGTGTATCTAAACATATCTACACATGGAGAAGGTATAGTAAAAACATGGTATTATTATTCTCATGGGATCACTGTCATAAATGTAGTCCACTGACCAAAATGACTACACTTTTCCAAGGCTGGAGCTTTTTTTTTTTTTTTTTTTTTTGAGTTGGAGTCTCACTCTGTCACCCAGGCTGGAGTGCAGTGGCAAACTCATGGCCACCCCAGCGTTGACCTGCTGGGCTCTGGTGATCCTTCTGCCTCAGCCTTCCAAGTAGCCAGAACTACAGGCATGCACTACCATGCCCTGCTAATTTTTTAAATTTGTTGTAGAGACGAGGTCTCGCCAAGTTTCCCAGGCTGGTCTTGAACCTGGGGCTCAGGCAATCTACTTGCCTTAGCCTCCCAAAGTGCTGGGATTACAGGCTGAGCCACCGAGCCTGGCCTGCCAGAGCTTCTTAAAGTTTACTTATGGCCGGGCTTGGTGGTTCAGCCTATAATCCCAGTGCTTTGGGAGACTGAGGTGAGTGGATTGCCAGAGCCCGCGGGTTCGAGACCCGCCCAGGCAACTTGGCGAGACCTCGTCTCTACAATAAATAAAAAACTAGCCAGGCATGGTAACATGCGCCTGTTGTTCGGGATCGCCAGAGCCCAGCAGGTCAAGGTGGCAGTGGCCGGGAATGCGCCACTGCACTCCAGTCTGGGTGACAGAGTGAGACTCCAACTCAAAAAAAAAAAAATGTCTACTTATGGATCACTTGGATCTGTAATCCGTAATCCAAGGGATTTGTACTATCAAAACTAAAAGTTCCTTGGCCTCAACCCAGGCCTACTAAACCACTGGAGGTGGGACCCAGGAAATGGAATTTTTAAACAAATTCTCAAGGTTAATTTATTTTTCCTCTTATTTTTAGTTGACATGTAATAATTGCACATATTTACAGGATACAATGATGTATGTATACTATGTATAAGAATCAAATCAGGATTAACCATCACCTTTGAACATGCATCATATCTGTGTTGCGAACATCCAAAACTCTCTCTTCAAGCTTTTTGAATATATGCTCTAAATCATAGCTCACCACATTCCCCTATGGTGCTGGGGCACACCAGAACTTTCCCCTCACCAAGCTGCAGCTTGGTCTGTTAACTTTCCTTCTTCTCCTCTCATGGCCCTTCCCAGCCTCCAATAACAATTCTACTCTCTACTTCTATGACCTAAATTTTTTTAGCTCTCACATACGAGTAGGAGCATATGGTATTTATTCCTGGTTTATTTTTGTACACAAAAACGCAAATTGGTGAGCCATTGCCCTAAGCAGTCTCCCTCATTCTCACCATTTTAAATGTCTCTAGACACCTCTGCCCACATCTCCTAGACACAAACTCAACACACAGAATACATGCTTCTCAAATTTACTCTTCCTCTTCTCTTCTCTACTTCAATTAGCAGTACTGCCCTTCACCCTACAGTCCAGGAAACGGACAATTGCACCCCTCTCTTCCCTTTATTCTCGTGTCCGACACTGCTGATGCCACCTCCTAAGCACCTTTTGGCCCAGCCACTGTGCTGCCTGGTTCTCACCTTAATCTCCAGGACTGCCATAGGAACTTCTGACCATAGGTCCTTGCCTTTTCAAATCTACATCCTGAGTTTTCTTTCTAAATACACGTGTGTCTCTCACTTGGACTACGGTCCCATGCACAGCTCCAGGAGTCCTAGCACTAGAACATGAGGTCTCCTAACAGCACCCTGTTCCCACTGGAAGCACTGTCATACCACTCCTTTTCAGTGGCTCATGGAACCTGCAAGAGAACATGTGGCTCTTTGTTTTGGATAAGGCTAGCTAGCGACCGCCAGCCTCCCTGTTGTCTGCCTCCACACCACTCTGACTTTGAATCCCAGTTCTTTCCTTTCTATAGGTGTTTCATTTGCCCAGGACACCCTTTCTTCCTTCACTGGCTCAGCAAATGCCTCCTTTTCTTAAAACTCAGCGTGGGTGTCTCTCCTGAGTCCTCTGGGCAGAGCTCACCTCCCCTAGGCTAAGCCTGACTTGTGCCATCTGTGCTTATCATTCCACTCCCTGCTAGACGCTAAGCAACTCCAGCTAACTCTTTATCCCCTAGAACTGGCACAGAATAGGGTGTTGGTAGATGTTCCTGAAATTGAAACGGGCCCAAATGAGTAGGAACACAAAGGTCTCACTCAAAAAAAGCAGGAACATCAGAAGAAACCATTTAGCCGTGTGAGGGACACCGTTGTAACAAATATGCTGAGTCCAAGTTTGTGTACAATGTCCATGTGGGGGGACCCAACTGGGAACTGAAAACACAACATGCAAATTCCAGGGAGGGATCAGGTGAGACTTGAGGGATGGGTCTGGGAAACCTGAAGCTAGGACAGCTAATGAAAAACAGAGAGAATAATAGCCTGAGAGGAAGGCAAAGAACAACACGTGGAAACTGTGAGGTGAGAGAGAGAGAAGAGACAAGATGACAAGTTGTCAAAGAAGAAGGCAGGGAGGTTCCAGGAAGGTACCAGGAAGACAGTTTCAAGAAGAGGGATTATATTATCCAGGAACGAAAGAAACTACTTGGGTTGAAAACTGTACTTTAAGAAAAAAAATTATAAAGATTAGCTTTCACTCTAAGCAGCTAAAGAGCTTGTATTTACTTAAAATCATCCAAATGCTGTAAAATGCAGGAGTTCAAATATCACAAAAACAAAGTCAAGACAAGCAGAATCTGGTCTGGATTATACCTGAAATAGGACCTAACTGTGCCATTTTCCCAAGCCATGGAAGAGGTTCTGGGCCAGGCTCAAAAAGAGACATCATGAGGTTTGATTTCTTCTTGCTGTCAGCCTGGGAGTAGAGCATTCCATGCCATTCAGAACTAGACGAAGAAAAGATGGAAGACAGAAGAACATTACACCTGGGACTGTCAGGTCAAACACATCTAGCTTGAAATCAGACATGCTACATCTACCAAAGCCAAATCCTAAACCTGAAAATGCATAGCGCTGTCCCCTAATAGTTTCATTCTTCTGGGATATCTATCACAATTTAGGTAAAAGTATGTGTACAAGGGGGAACCCCCCCAAAAAAACAGAATTATCTTTTGGAGGGTGAGCCCCTTGTAGTACAGGCTTCCCCAGCTGGATAAATGTTCTAGAAGTCCATCGGCATCTGTGTACCAGCTAGCATTGTTATCAGAAGCTGTGCTTGGCTTCAGTTAATTTTTTAATTTCAAGGTGTTTGACCATTTCATGATGAGTGATTTATGAGAGCAACTGCCCACAATGCACTGAGAGTTCAGCAGTTTTTGACCCAAAACAGCATGACCCCTGTGCCCCACCCTCCCTTTTCACCCACTAACACCCCAAGCCAATCTCTTTTGTTTCCAACAGGGAATAAAAGTCCTCAAAGGGAAACATCTTGCCCATGTGGAAGAGATGAAACAAAAAATGGCAGAAGCACTAAAAGGCAACCAAAGTGAAGAATTCAAAAACTGTTTTGAGCAATGGAAAAAGTGTCTCAGTAGGTGTATTGCATCAGATGGAGAGTACTTTGAAGATGACTAAAGTTTAAACATGCAAGAATAAATACACAATTATTATAAATAAACTGTTTTTTGGGGGGGTCCCCTCTTGTATATGGAGATCAAAAGCAGTCTTGAAAGAGAAAAAACAGGCTGGGCTCAGTGGCTTAGCCTGTAATCCCAGCACTTTGGGAGGCTGAGGTGAGTGGATTGCCTGAGGCTGTGGGTTCGAGACCAGCCTGGGCAACTTGGTAAGACCTCATCTCTACAATAAATCAAAAATTAGCCAGGCGAGGTAGCCTGTAGTTCCAGTTACTAGGAACCTCAGCTTCTCCAAGGGGCCCGTGATCTCATACTTGAGAGGCTTGGGTGCCAAGAAATACAGTAGACTAATACCTAATAAGAAGAGCTGCATTCCTCTTTGGACCAGCCTGTTCTGTTCTATTCTATTTTTTTGAGTTGGAGTCTCATTCTGTCGCCCAGGTTGGAGGGCAGTGGTACAATCATGGCCACTGCAGCCTCGACCTGCTTGGGCTCAGGGGATTCTTCTGCCTCAGCCTTCCAAGCAGCTGGAACTACAGGCACGCACTACCAGGCCTGGCTTATTTTTTCACCAAGTTGCCCAGGCTGGTCTCAAACCCCTGAGCTCAGGCAATCCTCTTGCCTCGACCTCCCAAAGTTGCTGGGATTACACGCTTGAGCCACCGCACCCGGTCCAGGACCAGCCAATTTTAACTGCAGCAGAAATAGCGTCATGCTTCTCCCCTTATCCTAAGTCTTGATCTTTTGCGCTAGTCAACCCCAGGTGGTAGCCAGAGCTAATCATCATCTCTTCTTTTTTAACACTCGGTATTATGGAGAGGGAAGCAGATAGCTTTGCAGATTTCAAGACTGAACAGGCTGGGTTCGGTGGCTCAGCCTGTAATCCCAGCACTTTGGGAGGCCGAGGCGGGTGGATTGCCTGAGCCCGTGGGTTTGAGACCAACCCGGGCAACTTGGCGAGACCTCATCTCTACAATACATCAAAAATTAGGCGGGCATGGTAGCGCACGACTGCAGTTCCGGCTACTTGGAAAGCTGAGACAGGAGGATCTCCTGAGCCCAGCAGGTCGAAGTTGCAGTGGCCATAAGCATGCCACTGCACTCCAGCCTGGGCAACAGAGTGAGGCTCCAACTAAAAAAAAAATTAAAAAGACTGAACAGAATATACACACTAGAAGGGCCCTCCTCACAGGGAGAAGGCAGCAGAGTGGTTATGATATAAGCTCTGGGGTTAGAACGCACAGATAAGGAGCCTGGCTACTTCATTTACTAGCTGTGTGACCTTGGGCCAGTTTCGTGACTTCTCTAAGCCTCAGTCTCCTCACCTGTATAAAGGGGACAATGTTCATACTCCCCATGTAGTGTTCCTGGAGGGACTAAAAGTGCATTAATATATGTAAAGTGCCTGGAGGCATGCCTGGCACACAGTAAAATGCTCAGTGCCACCAGTGTCCTCATTTAGCTCTACTCCCTCATCTTATAGACAAGGAGTCTGAGGACCCTACCTAAGATCCTAAGCAAGTGGCAGGGCATGGTGGCTCACTGGGAGGCCGAGTTGGTGAGAGGATTGTCTGAGCTCAGGGGTTTAAGACCAGCCTGGGCAACTTGGCAAGACCTCTTCTCTACAATAAATCAAGAAAAATTAGCCAGGCATGACGGCGCATGCCTGTAGTTCCAGCTACTTGGAAGGCTGAGGCAGAAGGATCGCCTGAGCCCAGCAGGTCAAGGTTGTGGTGGCCATGAGCATGCCACTGCCCTCCAGCCTGGGTGACAGAGTAAGACTCTGTCTCAAAAAAATATATATATCCTAAGCAAATGAGGAGTATTGCCATAATTGGAACCCAGGGATCCTGGATTGGATAGAGAAGAGGAAACTAGGACAGAAAAGTCTGTGGAATACTTTTCTTTGTAAACTGATTTTCCCTTTTATTTAGCCAAATGTAAACCAAGTTTCCTACCCTAATTGAACAATCGCCACCATTCCTTCTACTTTTAGGCTACCATGGAGCAGGACACAAAAATTGGGTATTTTGCCTGCAATCTGATTGGCTGAATTTTCATCCTCATTGTCATCAGTGATGCCAGTGCCCACCTCATCGCCTTCTGTGGAAACAAAAACAGGTCAGACTGGGATTAGATGTAAAAACCTCTTGAAGGGAAATTGTGCAGAGCTGCAAGGGAATATTATAACAAGTAGAAAAAACTAGCCGGGCTTGGTGGCTCAGCCTGTAATCCCGCACTTTGGGAGGCTGAGGTGAGTGGACTGCCTGAGCCCACGGGTTCGAGACCTGCCTGGGCAACTTGGCGAGACCTCATCTCTACTATTTTTTTAAATCAGCTGGGCATGGTAGCGCGTGCCTGTAATTCCGGCTACTGAAAGGCTGGGGCAGAAGGATCGCCGGAGCCCAGCAGTCGAGGCTGCAGTGACCGGGAGCGGTCACTGCCCTCCAGTCTGGGTGACAGAGTGAGACTCCAACTCAAAAAAAGAAAAAAGAAAAAATTGACTCCACTTTTCCAATGCCCACACAGAAACCAGTTTCCACATATCATATGAATTCTATTTACATGAAACATCCAGAATAGGCAAATCTATAGAGACAGAAAGGATATTAGTGATTGTCTGGGACAAGGGGAGATGGAGGGCTAGGGGGTGATAGAAAAGTTCTAAAACTGATTGTAGCGATGGCTCCACACTGTAAATATATCAAAACCCACCTAATTACACACTTTAAATGGATGAATATGTGGTATGTGAATGGTATCTCAGTAAAGCTGCTACACACACAAAAATCTGTTTTCACAGTTCCACTAAGAAGCTCAGTCGCTTTCTACTGGAGGGTCCAGGCACCCTTTAAAAAGAGCCAGATGTGGCCGGGTACAGTGGCTCACACCTATAATCCCAGCACTTTGGGAGGCCGAGGTAAGAAGACTGCCTGAGCCCACGGGTTCGAGAACAGCCTAGGCAACTTGGCGAGACCTCATCTCTACAATAAATCAAAAAAAGTAGCCGGGTATGGTGGCGCGTGCCTGTAGTTCCAACTACTTGGAAGGCTGAGGTGGAAGGATCACCTGAGCCCAGCAGATTGAGGCTGCAGGGGCTGTGAGTGTGCCATTGCACTCCAGCCTCAGTGACAGAGTGAGACCCCAACTCAAAAAATAAAAAAAGAGCCAGATGTAGAGTCAGCCTGTGCTCTGATAGCCTTCAGGCAGTAAGTGTTATTATGGGTCGGAATGGTAAATAATGACTGCTCTGTGAGCTCCCACGGGATGCTCCATGTCCTCTGCTGACAAATGAGTCTTCCTACAATTAATGTCCTTCAGAACACACACGTCTGCTTAGTTGTGTCCAAAGACTTTTTGATTCAAGGGAAAGAATCAGCCCAGTTTAGTGAGGCATCCAACAGCCCTTCCATGTGGCCCTATTCTGCCTTTCCATGTTTTTCTTTCTACTGTTCCCCTATATAAATGCTTCTTTTTGCTCACATTCTTTGCTGACAAGCAGAAGTCCCCCATGACCTTAGCAATAAGGGAAATCTGGTTGTTCTGAGAAGAATAAAGTACATTATGAAGAGTGATCACAAAGCCATTTGTAGGTGTATGTCAGGATTCTGCCTGTGAACATGTGACTGAGTGGTTGTGCAACATCCAATACTCCAACTGAGATAACCAAGCATGAGTGGAATGTGACCGAAACACAGAAGTGTAAGCTTGATTGATTACATACACTTCTTGGAGCAAGTTGGTATATAAAAAGTGGATGGTCAGTCTCAAACAACAAAAAAGAGAATTTTAAGTGGTATAGCTGAGATTTGAACCTGCAGCCAGTAAGGGACCAGAGCTCCTGCTCTATACCACCACACCACATGCCTTTCTTGAAAAATAAACCAGCATTCTCCAAAGAGATGCTGAATTTGGGGACAAGACTTCACAGTTCCTAGAGAGGTATATTCCGCAACAATGAGACTCACAAGAGACTGGATTCATTCATTCATTCAACAGTATTTACTGAGTATCCTCTACATGCTGTGCTGGACACTAGTAGAACAGAGAGCAGGTGTGGTTCTTCCCCTATGAAGCTGCATTTGATGTCCACATTTATCAAGCAAACTTCTGATAACCACTATGGTGTTATCAGCATGTTCCTACTAGGAAAGGCCAAGTTCTGGTTGAGGGACTAAGCTTCCATCTCTCTAAAGAGGACCTCCACTGTAAACTCACAAACCTGCACACAGTAAATATGCATTAAAATGTTTTCCACCGAGTAAAGCTGAATTGCTCTTCTGGTACATTAGGCAACATTCTTTTTTCTAAAATCCAATCCTGTAACTATTTCTTTCCTCTAAATCCTGCAAAATGGGCTATCCTATTATCTAACATTCAAAAATAACTTTACATGATAAGATGCTTCATGTGTATTACTGAAATAGGAAGAAAACTCACCTTTGTTAAGTGCTATAGGTAAGACTAGATGTCTGGACAGAACTGGGGGACTTGAAATATCAGCTATGTCAATAAATCCCACTATTTCCAAATCTGAAAGGAAGAAATCAACATAGAACTAATTCATTCCAGGGGTAAGTACGTTATTTTCTATGTATTAGATTTCACAAACATGCTGTTTAGGTGGAGTTTCAAATATGATGACTGGGTAAGTCAATAAATATGTCTATAGATGAATCTCTAATAATTTGTATTTTACATAGTTTAGGAAATAATGACACTGCTTTTTGTTTAATGAATTTAAGTTATATAACAAATCAGTAAACTTTATTTTTATGAGGCCAGGTCCCCAACTAAGGCAGAAAGCTTAAAGTTCAAATTGCTCCATATAACCAGAGACGTTCAGGTTACCATGAGGCATCATAGTCAAACACTTGCACAACAACTTCACTTGGCCTTCCTTGGAGAGTAAAGCTACTGCATTACAAACATTTCCCTGGTTGGGCACAGGGGTTCATGCTTGTAATCACAGCACTCTGGGAGGCCGTGTAACACTGTGTAACACAGTGAGACCTCAGAGCTACAAAAAATTTAAAATTAGCCAGGCATGGTAGCATACACCTATAGTTCCAGCTACTCAGGATGCTGAGGCAGGAGGATCACCTGAGCCCAGGAAGTTCAGGCTGAATAAATGGTGATCATGCCACTGCACTCCAGCCTAAGTGAGAAAGTGAGACTAATACTCAAAAAAATAAAAAATTTCCCTGCGAAAAAAAATTATTCTCTACAAAACCAAGGTAAATAGCCTAAATATGACAATGATTCTTCTGCTTTATAGAAGCTGGTTTAAAAACCAAAAGTATTTGTTGAAAATCGAAAATAGGCCAGGCTCGGTGGCTCAGTCTGTAATCTCAGCACTTTGGGAGGCTGAGGCAAGTAGATTGACTGAACCCGCGGGTTAGAGACCAGCCTGGGGAACTTGGAGAAACCTCATCTCTACAATAAATAAAAAAGTAGTCAGGCATGGTAGTGTGTGCCTGTAGTTCCAGCTGCTTGGAAGGATGAGGCAGAAGGATCACCAGAGTCCAGCAGGTCGATGCTGGGGTGGCCATGAGTGTGCCACTGCCCTCCAGCCTGGGCAACAGAGTGACACTCCAACTTGGGGAAAAAAAAAAAAAAAAGAAAATCTAAAATAAATAAGAATTGTTGTACTCAAAAGAACTTCTTTAAAAAGTTTCTGATTATATAAATATAAAAACTTAGAAAACAATAAAAACTGTAAAGGAGAAAAGTAAAGCCACTCATTCATCATCAAAGGAAATCTCTATTAATATTTTATTGAGTTGCTTTTCAGTCCTTTAATGCAAATACATACCCATATTCTCAAAACAACTTTTAAGAATCAGAATTCTGGCCGGGCTCAGTGGCTCAGCCTGTAATCCCAGCACTTTAGGAGGCCGAGGAGAGTAGATTGCCTGAGCCCTAGCGTTCGAGACCCTTGTCTCTACAATAAAATAAAAAATAGCCAGGCATGGTAGCACACATCTGTAGTTCCGGCTACTCAGAAGGCTGAGGTGGAGGGATCGTTGGAGCCCAGAAGATCAATGCTGGGGTGGCCATGAGCGTGTGTGCCACTGCACCCCAGCCTAGGCAAAGGAGTGAGACTCCAACTCAAAAAAAAAAAAAGAATCAGAATTCTGGTAAGTACACTGCACTTCTAAGACATTAGAAAGTGCTTCTCTGGAGATGTGTTCTCATCCTCCTTTGAGCAGCAAATGAATTAGAATAAGCAACTAGATATTTTTCATCTGAGTAGAAAAAGGCCTACAATATTTTAACCCTTTGCACTTGCACTTTAATCGCTTTATGCCCCTCAAAAGAGACATGGTAAATCTAGCAAACCATCAGATGTCCCCCCTGAGGGGACATAAAGAGACTGCTGGTGATTATACAGGACAAACTTATGCAAGCACAAATTTTTCAAAAATGTATTTTACTTGAAGTTTTCCACTCAAATTACATGAAAAAGCAAATAAAGAGATGGACTATATACTGAGATATGATGGATCAGTTGAGAAGTAGTTTTTAGGAATCACAAGTCCATCCTTCCACATCTTCTTAGAACAACAGACTGGACAATAAATTACATATTATTAATGTGGGAGGAAGAAAATGAGACCGCATTGTCTGCTCGAATAGAAAAATACCAGGTGGAAGATGTCCAACAAATTCCTATTGTACAATATGTATTAATGAACCTGTAGTGCATGTCGGTGACTGTTTCACACATTACCACATATTAGAAAAATATAAGATATACAATTTGGCTGGGCTCAGTGGCTCAGCCTGTAATCCCAGCACTCTGGGAGGCTGAAGTGAGTGAATTGCCTGAGCCCGCCAGTTCGAGACCAGCCCAGGCAACTTGGCGAGACCTCGTCTCTACAATAAAAATAAAAAATTAGCCAGGCGTGGTAGCACACATCTGTAGTTTCAGCTACTTGGAAGGTTGAGGTGGAAGGATTGCCGGAGACCAGCAGGTCAATGCTGGAGTGGCCATGAGTGTGCCTGGGTGACAGAGCGAGACTCGGACTCAAAAAAAAAGATATACAATTTATTTTTTTTGTCATAACTTCCTCATTATAATAAAATAATTGGTTACAACATTATACTATTTAATATGAAGTGAAGTGATTCATTTTTCACTATTTCATTAAAAAGTGTGGTCAAGTTGCTGGTAGGTGATCCATGAGATGTCTCCAAGTGCAAAGGGTTAAAACAGTTTCAATATAAGCTAGAAGAAAGATCTTAGACTAAAAGTTTACACGAGAAAGAAAAGACCCACTCCAAGTTACTCATCAACAAAGGATGATGGGAAGTGGAATCTAACTGATTTGAAGGCAACAGGACAGTTGGTGCAGATTAATACACTGCTGCCCCGTCAAGTTAAAGAGATGGACATTTTGCTTCCAGACAGCTAGAAGCAAAAAGCACAAAAAATAAAAAGCCTGTTCACAGCCCTTTATTCTAGACATCTTAACATCTGTATGCCCACAACTAAGAGCATTCGCTGTGCATTTAATTCTAATCATTTACTGACTGAACAATTCCCTATTGAACAGCTACCAGGTGTCAGGCACTAGCTGGGCATAGAGGCTGCCAACAGTCACTGAAATGGTGATGACACCTATCTCCAAGAGGCTTAACATGTACTCAAGAAGGCCACTCACCAACAAGAGACAAGTTCCCCTCTGCCCCTTCTTGCTATTCTTGACTCCACTTCGCCAGTCTCAGTACAGCAATGTGGATAAGTTAAAAGCATTTTTTCTTTTCTTTTGAGTTGAAGTCTTACTCTGTCACCCAGGCTGGAGGCCAGTGACACACCTCTCGGCCACTGCAGCCTCAAACTGCTGGGTTCTGGCAATCCTTCCGCCTCAGCCTTCTAAGTAGCCAGAACTACAGATGCGTGCTACCATGCCCAGCTAAGTTTTGATTTATTGTAGAGATGAGGTCTCACCAAGTTTCCCGGGATGGTCTTGAACCCGTGGGCTCAGGCAATCCACTCACCTCGGCCTCCCAAAGTGCTGGGATTACAGGCTGAGCCACTGAGCCCAGCCAAAAGCATTTTTTCATTGCTTTCTTTCAGTCACAAGAGCAGCAGGGCTAGTAGAGTAGAAGACATTCAGAACTCAGAGACCACTTGGTTGATTCCACCCAGTAAGAACTAGACGAAGTAACTTCCCAGAATAACACAGCAAGTCATCTGAAAAGTAAAGTACAGAAGCCAGCCCTTCTTATATGACCTTAATGACAATGCTAATCAATCTCAGTATCTCTATTAAGATTCACCTCAAAGATTTCAATGATAGTGAATCCGACTAGCAATTTATGGTTATAGTTATCTAGGATTGGAGATTAACTCATGACCCCACCATAAAAGGCTAATATTCTCCCACCCCTTAGGTAACGTATCCTCAAATCCAAAGGACTGATGATAATAGCACCTAGCACAGGCTGAGTACCCCTAATTAAAAAATCTGAAACCTGAAATGCTCCAAAATCAAAAAGTTTTTGAGGATACATGATACTCAAAAGAAACATTCAAGAGAGCACTTCAGATTTTGGATTTTCAGATTAGGAATGCTCAACCACTAAGTATAATGCAAATATTAAAAAAAAAAAAATCTAACCGGGCATGGTGGCTCACGTCTGGAATCCCAGCACTTTGGGAGGTGGAGGTGAGAGGATTGCCTGAGCTCAGGGGTTCAAGATCAGCATTAGCAACATGGCAAGACCTTGTCTCTACAATTAATTTTTAAAAAGTAGCCAGGCGTGGTGGTGCATGCCTGTGGTTCCAGCTACTTGGAAAGATGAGGTGGAAGGATTGCCTGAGCCCAGAACAGGTCAAGGCTGAGGTGGCTGTGAGCATGCCACTGTGCTCCAGCTTAGGCGACAGAGTGAGACTCCAACTCAAAACAAAAACAAAAACAAAAAAAACCCAAAATTTGAAACCCCTCTGGTCCCAAGCATTTTGAATAGGGGATACCCAATCTGTATTAGAATATACATTTCTTCTCAACACTCCTAGATAGAGAAGAAAGTAAAAGTCACAAATTAGAAGAAAGTAAGAATAACAGAAAAACTAAGAAGTCGTTTTTTTTTTTTTTTTTTTTAAAGAAATTATTACCTGTGTTAATGACTTTAGGGATAGGATCAATTTCTTCATCTACAACAAAAGGTTCTGGCCTGGGGAAGACTTGCACGTCAGCAGTTAAGTGGCCACACTTGAGGATAGCATGGAAAGGTGTATATGCCAGATCGATCAGTTTGCTGGAATATGATAATTAGCTGTTATAGGACGAGTAACATGACACATAGAAAAGTAATTTTTCTAGATGCAAAGTTTATTTTCCCTTCAAGTTGGCTCCCAAACTAAGACATGACCATCTGTGAAACAACAAAATCTGGCATTTTTGGTGAGGAAATTTCAATTCTGAAAAGCCCAAAAGCAAGTTAATCTTTGAAATTGCTGAGTCGCTGTCAGGAAGTCAATATCTGTAGGCATTATAGATTTAATTATGCATAATTTAAAAGGGAGTGAACTTTGAAAACACTACCACCAATCCTTTTACATGAAAAATGTGCAACATGGGGAAATGAAATGACACAATTAGAAACAGTAAAATAGATAATCTTGCTGGATATCAAATTGTAATATTGGATTGTAAAGAAAGCAAAAAAGCTCTAAGCATATACTCACCCAAACATAGACTGCACATTTTTCAAGCACAGGGGGCCATCAATAGTAAAAATCTGCCCTTCACCGTTGTTTAAATCTATGAGACGTTCAAGGCATTCCAAGGAATCAGTGCTCTGAAGCTACAAAGCAAAACAGATGTCTCTTTTAAAGTGACATAAAATGCCAAATTATAATCAGCACATAAAGGTAAAAGACATTACAATAACACAAGCAATAAATACAGATCTTTTTTTTAAATAGCCAATGTGAGAAGAAAATAACTATAACAATTCTGACTCAAGGTTATCAAAGAAGAATGTTACACAGAATGACACCAATAGAACTATTTCATTCAGAAAGTAGTTTTCAAAGATTCCCAGAGGTGACCACAGTTATATGCAGCATCTTCTCTCCAAAGTGTTTCTAACATCTTACGAAGAGAAAACTGAGGTGAAGAAAGGTTAAATAGCTTTCCCAAATGAATGGGAAAGCCAGAAAACACACATCATTTAATAAATTACATTATAAATAAATAAAATAAATTAAATCATTTACTAAAACACACATCAGAGTAACATAACTTTATTCTTCCATCAAAATCAAAGCAAACTCTGGCAACATTTCTGGCAGAATGGACTTAAGAATTTCTAAATGAGAGAAATAACTAACACTAAGAGAATACCATGATCTTTTAAGTACCCATCTAGAATGGATAACTACTCCAGCTATGTTTCCAGATGGGGCAACACTCAGGAATTTCAAAGAGCACTTGAGACAAAGTGTCTATTTTTTTTTTTTTGAGTTGGAGTCTCACTCTGTGGCACTGCACTTCAGGGTGAGCCACTGAGCCCAGCCAAGACCAAGGGTCTTTTAAAATACAGTTAGTGGCCGGGCTCGGTGGCTCAGCCTGTAATCCCAGCACTTTGGGAGGCTGAGGAGAGTTGATTGCCTGAGTTCGCGGGTTTGAGACCAGCCCAGGCAACTTGGTGAGACCCTGTCTCTACAATAAATAAAAAATTAGCAGGGCGTGGTAGCACGCACCTGTAGTTCCAGCTACTTGGAAGGCTGAGGCAGAAGGATCGCCGGAGCCCAGCAGGTTGATGCTGGGGTGGCCCTGAGTGTGCCACTGCACTTCAGCCTCGGCAACAGAGTGAGACTCCAACTCAAAAAAAAAAAAAAAATACAGTTAGTGACCAGCCTCAGCTAGAACCAGTGGAGTTCAATGTCACAGTATATGCGATATAGTAGTAATGGCATGTACTAAAGAATAAACTGAGCTGTAAAACACACCTAATCTAACCAAAAAGAACTTAGTAAAAGGAATTACCTCCTCCAAATTCGCCATGCACATGATATATAACTTAGATGGGAAAGGAAAAGGCAGTGGAAACCTGTTGCTCTCACTTCGCTGATTGTGAGTAGCTAGGCTATGCCGCAGTGACCCTCTGCCAATGCCAAGACAGCCATCTGTCACCAGAACCACCTGTTTGCAAAAAGAGAAAGGACGTTTGTACATTAAATTACATTTAAGGCAATCCCATTTAGCTATGTTTTCATTGCCAGAAAGGAGCATGAGGAACCCCACTCCATACTATAGGGTGAAAAACTATAATGATTATATCTTGATTATAGCAGTGGTTACATAGATGTATACATTTGTCCAAACTCCATGAACTTGTACTTTTGCATTTTATAATAGTTTGTCTAAATCTTTTTAAAAAGCATGCTTTTGAACACTTAAAAAAACTATAAAAACGTTTATAACCAATTCTTACTTAACAGTATTAAAACTAGAACCCCATCTACTAGATAAGGAGTTGCTACTAAAGATACCAATGTCAAAACTGCACGAAGACACATTTCACATGTGTCCCTAGGAAGTACCAGCACAAAGTCTGAACTTTGCCACTTTATTCATAAAGATGACAAACTATCCCTGGTCAACTAAAATGACAAGTGCTTTAAAAATGTACTTATAAAGGTCTCTTAACCAGATGTGTACAATATCTTTAAAATGCATTGTTAATCCATTTGTTAAGCAATTTGGAAGAGCCAGTAAAATATACCAACAATAGACAGTAGTTGAAAAATCATTTTCCTTTCTCTCACTGCTTGAGTGATTCTGTGAGGGGTGGATTTCTCAAGCATCCCAGGGGAGGATTATTTTTGCTCTCCCTTGCCTAGTCCAGTCACTTAGTAATAACAGGCCGCTAAGGCAGTATTAGGTGGTTACGCCATGTGAAATACCAAGACTGGCACTTTGCTGCTGCTTCTTTTTTTTTTTTAAGTGAGAAAGCAGGATTTATTGAGAGGACAGAAAATCTTCCACAGTAGGAGGGGACCCAAAGGGATTGCCCAGCACTTTGTTTCTAAAGCCCAAGAATGCTTAACAGAGGTCCCCTGGAGGGATGTCATCTTTTGGCAAGATAGTCAACTGATTACAAGGCAATTTCCTTTTCTAACTACCAACTAGTGCTATAAAATGATTTGCTTCTGCTAGCTTTTCCAGGTGCTATGTGTTAACGAAATGCTTCATGTAATATCAAAATAAGGTAGACAACTGAATAATGAAGACACAGTCGAGCTGTCTAAAACTTTGGTTAAAAAAGTTCCACATTTTGGCCGGGTATGTTAGCTCACACCTATAATCCCAGCACTTTGGGAGACTAAGGTGAGAGAACTGTCTGAGCCCATGGGTTCAAGACCAGCCTGGGCAACTTGGCAAGACTTCATCTCTACAATAAACCAAAAAATTAGCTGGGCATAGTGGTATGTGCCTGCAGTTCCAGTTACTTGGAAGGCTGAGGTGGAAGGATCACTTAAGCTCAGCAGGTTGAGGCTGCGATGGCTGTGAGCATGCCACTGCACTCCAGCCTGGGAGACAGAGTGAGACTCCAACTCAAAACAAACAAACAAACAAAAAAACCCCCCAAATTCCACAAGTTTGTGTAATAGTAACTGATTATAAAAATAACACCAGTCTATTCCTAAATGATAGTGATTGGTTTTGTATGTTTTGAACTTTATTTTTATTCTGTTTGGGGTTCATTGAACTTCTTTAATCTGCAGGTTTGTAGTCTTAATAAAATTCAGAAAAATTAAAAAACAAACAAGGCTGGGCTTGGTGGCTCAGCCTGTAATCCCAGCACTTTGGGAGGCCGAGGTGAGTGGATTGCCTGAGCCTGAGGGTTCGAGACCCGCCTGGGCAACTTGGCGAGACCTCATCTCTACAATAAATAAAAAAATTAGCTGGGCGTGGTAGCGCACACCTGTAGTTCCAGCTACTTGGAAGGCTGAGGCGGAAGGATCGCCGGAGCTCAGCAGGTCGAGGCTGCGGGGGCCAGGAGTGGTCACTGCACTCCAGTCCGGGCGACGGAGTGAGACTCCAACTCAAAAACAAACAAACAAACAAACAAAAAACACCAATAACCACTGTCTCTAATACAGTCGTTTGGGCCTGATTCACCTCAAAACTCATCTATCAAGTGTAAGTGGATTCCGACCGAGCCCCTTGTCTTTGGGGTACAGTACACCTCAAGCTCAGATTCTTTGTTTTCTCAAAGAAAGAAAAACATCAAAAGGCAGAAATCTTCATAATACACAAGATTTGGCTCTTAAAATCTTTCTGGGTTTCTCTTCTAAGACCAAAGAAGAAATAGCAAATAGAAATGTGCTATCTTCCAGCTTCCAGAGCAGAAGATACTGATAACAAAGCTCCATTATTCAGTATATTTAGGAAATGCTTCCAGACCAGAAGATACTAGTAACAAACTCCACTATTCAGTATATTGTTAGAAAATAAGATATTCCATATGTATAGATTTACCAAAACAAATAATGCCGTTATGAAGTGAGGTGCCAAACTTTATTATTTCTGAAAAGAAACTGACTAAAAGGCATGCACTGGCTTCTTTAGCGAAGTAACCACTGCATTCTGTAAAAAAGTGTCTTTTCCACAGTAAGAAAAAATGTTTCTGCTTTTTTTAAAAGGTAGGTTTATTGAGATATAATTTACATGCAGTAAAATCGGCCCTTTTTAGTATACAGTTTTATGACTTGTGACAGCTGCATTCCAGTCATGTAAACACCCACACAAATGGCTGGATACAGTGGCTCAAGCCTGTAATCCCAGCACTTTGGAAGGCCATGGCGAGAGGATTGCTTGAGCCCATGGGTTCGAAACCAGCCTGGAACATGGTGAGACCTCATCTCTACAATAAATCAAAAAATTAGCTGGGCATGGTGGTGTGTGCCTGTAGATCCAGCTACATGGAAGGCTGAGGCAGAAGGATCGCCTGAACACAGCAGGTCAAGGCTGCGGTCGTGGTGGCTGGGAGCATGCCACTGCACTCCAGCCTGGGCGACAGAGTGAGACTCAAACACAAAAAAAAAAAAAAAAAAAGCTAGGCTCGGTGGATCAGCCTGTAATCCCAGCACTTTGGGAGGCTGAGGTGAGTGGATTGCCTGAGCCCGCGGGTTCGAGACCCGCCTGGGCAACTTGGCGAGACCTCATCTCTACAATTAAAAAAAAAAATTAGCCAGGTGTGGTATCACATGCCTGTAGTTCCAGCTACTTGGAAGACTGAGGCGGAAGGATCGCCGGAGCCCAGCGGGTCAAGGCTGCGGTGGCCGGAAGCGTGTCACCCAGTCTGGGTGACAGAGTGAGACTCTAACTCAAAGAAAAAAAAACCCACACAATCAAGATAAAAAACAGAAAGAACAGTTCCATCACTTCCCACGTTCCTGCCTGCTTCTTTTGGGTCAATGCATATCTTTCCCTCACCTCCAGGCAATCACAAATCTTATTTTTAATGAAAAAATAAATACTAGTAATACCACTGACGCTACTGGGAATTCTGTGTTTGGCTGCAGCATAATAAAACACCATACACCAGGGGCCAGCCAACCATGGCCCACAGGCCAAATCCGGCCCAAAGGCCAAATCTAGTTCCCTACAAAGTTGCATTTAAGCACAGTCACAGCCATCTATTCCCTTATAATCTGTGGCTGCTTTCATGCTTCACAGCACAGATGAGCACAGATATCTGCAAAGCCTGAAACGCAAAGAGTCTGCTGACTCCTGCTGTAGACTATTATGATTTTCCTTTTAGCAATGTTTCTGTTTTCTCCCTCAAAATATGCTACCACTTTTCAAAGTACCTATAGAGCATACTTTCCAGTTCTCTTTTTCTGCTACTACTTTGCTCTGATTTGAGGCTGCTGTGTATCTACTGTGGACTCTAAGAGTGACAAATTTTATGTCATTCATACTTCTTACTTTTTAGACAGATAGCTGAGATCATTAAAGTTTGCTAGATAAATGCTGCATTGAGATAGTGAAGACAGACTATACTACACGAATGTTTACAATTCTATCACTCAAAATTATAATCACCCCTTCCATGAAGTGTAGTTCTAAAATTCCACTGTGAGCCCTTTGTGTTTTATATAAACAGCACTAGTATGTGCTGTTTATATTTACTAGGAGGATGCTTTCCTTAAGGCATAATTTTGCTGCTTTCTGAGCACATTAGAGTTGATTTAGTAGCTTCCTTTAAAAAGATACCCATGGTACAAAATGTAGTTTGTGGAAATTGTGGCATGCTATGTCAGACTGTTAAGTCGGGACAATGAGAAAGAATTGATCATTACCTGGCAAGGAATTGCACCACCCCATTCTTGCTGAACGATATTGCAAACACCAACTAATGCAGACTCCAGGCAGGTTTTGTCATAATCATCCATGTTACTTAGTGCTTCCTTTGTGAATAAAAGACAAGATTGCTCATTATTCTTTAGTTTTAATTTACTAGAAGACAACATAAATTGTTCAAAGTATGGATATTACACAAGAGACATTGTGTCTGAGAACCCCAAATCAAGGTTATGAAAGAAGCAAAACAGACTTCTTCAACTGTAAAGGCTAATTAAAAGAGCTTCCCTATATTTCATCCTCTTATTAGGTGAGAGTGAACAGTGTACCAAGTAAATAGATTTATAGGTAGAGTATGAAGGAAAAAACTAAAATGAACTTTTAAGCACAACACATCACAAAAATAATGACAAAATGTACTGAATACTAACTATATTCTAAACAGCATTCTAGGTACTCTCTGTGCACTTAATCATCACAATGACACTGTAAGGTATACTTTATTAACCCTATTTTCAAATGAGGAAACTAAGGGACAGAAAGACTTTAAAGTGGCAGAGCCTGGATTTGTACCCAGGTAGTCTAACTTCAGAGCTCCTGGTCTTAAGCATCACTCCTCACTCCTTATATATCAATTTTTTTAAAGTTCAAAACTATGAAACATGAGAAATCCTTAATTTATTCACTTATAAGAAAATCAGTGCAATTTTTAAAAAAGTTATTGAGTCACTAAAAAAATGTGAAATAATAAAAGAAGGAATGACTTTAACAAAATTTTATTACTTAGGCCAGGTATGGTGGCTCATGGCTGCAATCCCAGCACTTTGGGAGGCTGAGGTGGGAGGACTGCTTGAGCCCAGAAGCTCAAGACCAGCCTGGGCAATATACTGAGACATCGTCTCTATAAACAAACAAACAAAATGGATTACTAATACTTAAAAAATTCAAACTGCATTGTTCCTGGATTTCTAAACCATTGAATAATTATTAAACTGCTCAGTAAATTCCACAAATACTTCTTGACTGCTCATTATGGGCAAGGCATTGCTGGAAATATTATGATTTAGAGATGTTAGAAAGTAAATTATCTGACATAACAGAAACACCTTTGAAAGATAACACCTATCAGGTGAGGTTTAAAAATTATAATTTCTTGGTATCTATAAGTCAAAGTTGTTTGCTGGAAAAAAATATCATTACTCTAGAATAAGGGTTTTTGTAAGAAAGGGCTGTTTGTCATTTTAAGTTTTATGGGAAAGTAGAAAAAAGTAAAGTGTTGAACCTAAAGACCCTAAACTTTGGGGAATGTAGCACTGCATTCTGAGATGTTTGCCTTTCCACAGAGAATTCCAGAAAACCAACAGAAGAAAAGAAGGCAACAAGTACCTTACACTCTAACAAAGAAAGGCATAAGACCTATAAGTTGTGAATTCTTGTTATTTAACTACACATATTAAGTACCCATAAGCTTATTTTTAAATAATCCCAAGTTCTGAAAATTCGGTGCAATATTATAACACTGTTTTCTTCCCAAAAAATCTGGGGCCCTGAACATACAATAACTTATTCCTTGTTTGTACCTGTAGGGTATTATAATCCCTTGTGAAGGGGACCATCAGCTCCCAAAGAGATGAAAAAACCACGAGCGCTGTAAATTCAAGCTTATAATTTGTGGCCATGTGTTCAAACAGCATTGTCAAACCATGGGCTGCTAGGTGCTTACGCTGGTATTCCTCAGATCCCTCGACAGACACCGGTCGGGTCATGGAAAGGGATACGTCCATTACCACCACGGTGGGCATGATGAAAATGATCGCAGTGTATCCAATCAGAATGTAAACAATTATAGAGAAAGCTGCAGAAAATAAACACAGTCTTACATGTCACGGAGAGACATATATTTTTCATCATAATTTTAACCAGTTTCTAAGAAATGAGTGGAGGCAAATCCCATTTAAGTTGAGGTAAGGGCAAATCTATAGAGAATTCAGTGAGAGGGAGGTGAGCAGCTTAGATCACTGTGAAGAACAATCTTAGAATCACCCACTAAGTGACCATAAATCAAGACCCACCTTAAGTACTTCTATTAAAAAAAAAAAAACCGCCGGGCTCGGTGGCTCAGCCTGTAATCCCACGCCTTGGGAGGCTGAGGTGAGTGGATTGCCTGAGCCCGCGGGTTCGAGACCCGCCTGGGCAACTTGGCGAGACCTCATCTCTACAATAAATCAAAAAATTAGCCGGG
>CAUYQG010257666.1:0-10403 GCA_963574415.1 Tarsius wallacei
AAGTTGTTATTCTTGAATAAATGCTTTCATTGTCACAATCACATGAGCCTATTTATGTAATGTCTTTCTTAATCATTTCCTTAATTCTAAGATGATTATAATTTGTATTAGACATTTCACATTAATTTAGGAGAAAAGAGAGATGTATCTGCAATGATGATGATCAGTATATGCAAAATATATTTGGATGAAGAAAACAAGATAATATTATTATTAGGGGAGTAATTAGTGTATGAACCTCTAGAGAGAAAACCTAATTCAACTTTAAAGTTACTAATTTTAATCATTCTAAGCATGTTTAACAGTCATGTCAAATGAGTTGGATAAATTGCCAAATATGAATGAAGGCAAGAATTTTTCTATCAAAACAAAGGAAATGGAGAAAAAACTTAAAATAGCAGTTGATTTAATGTAACCAGATTATCTCTGTGGAAAATTTGAGTTGTGATTGCTTCTGGACGAACACGCCAGTGACATAATCAACTAAGACACTAAAAGCAATGATTTAGCTTTCTCCTTTAAGGAAAATGATTATTGATACAGTTTTCAAAGCCTTGAAGTTAACTCCAAATAATATTGCAAAACCAAATCAGTTTTTAGCTAAATGCAAGATAAATGCAGTTGTACAGGCTTCCATCACATAATTAGAAAATAAGCTTTTCTGTTTGTTTATAGGTGTCCATAAAGAAAGGATGGATGTAATTCTCAATGTCATGTCTACAAAGTTGCATTAGTATAGACTAGAATGAAAAATGGAATATGAATAATGGATGACAAATAATTCCCTTAAGTCTCCAGAAGCCACGTAAAGTAAAACAGTGCCATGATCAATATCTTGTTCCATAAGTACATTGAGACATTTTTGCTGTAGACTTCAGCCTTTTTCTTATGTTGAAGAGATCCATTATCCCTGGGCACATGGCCTTTCACCATGGAGTCCAGCTCCTGACATCAGGATGGCATGCTCTTTCTTTTTCCACTTATGCCAGAAACTCCTTTCTCTTCCCAGTATCTTCTCATACCACAGGCCCATGGCTCTTGGGCACTCTAATTACCAGTTTGTCCCACCATATTTCCTTCTCACTCTTCCTCTTACTCTATACCCCTGGAGGCTGATATGAATGGACTGCACAAATGAGTCATCAATGACAACTGGCTTCCAGCTGAGCTCAGCCAATAGAAGGTACCAACAGGACAGTTCAGAAGGAAAGAGAAGTCGGGGTATTTATTCCACCAACTCCCTCACAACTCACAGGAATTTGGTAGTGGCTTTTTCTTTTGTTGAAGGCCACAGCTCCTGGAAGGTGACTCTCTCCTATAGCTACAGATCTTCACAGTTTTCAGTAGAGGCTTTCCACTCTTGTGCTTTCAGGCCAAGGATGGCAACCACTCCCTGCTGTGGTTGTTGGCCCCTGGGTGTTTTGCTATACCTAGTTGGCTTCCCTTAATTTTGACCACAAACTTTTGTAAATAGTTCCTTTATTAGGCCCTCTCCAATTTGCCACCTTGGAGTGCATCCTCTGTTTCCAGCCAGGACCAGTTCCCTCCCATATAAACCCACCATTGCTCCGGAGATCATGTGCAAACTCTTCTCTCTGACCTCAACTCCCCTTTCTATTCTTCACCTCCCTGTTTTGCAAGGGATGAGACTATATTATTTTCTCCCCTTCTCTATCTCTTCTAGCACACATTCACTGACTGTTGTGACCTTGCACTTTATTTTAAACTCATGTATAGTTATTTCCTTAGGTGTAAGACAAATTTCACCTAGGGAGGACACAGAAATCCACTCTTCACACTTTTCACAGCTTCTAAGCCAGTATGAGGCACAAGTCAGGAGCTGGATGTGAAATTTAAATTCATTATTTCTTGATTTTCTTCTCTTCATTTCAAGCCTTTCTTTCTTCCTTTCCGTTTTCACTTTTCTCATGCCTTCATTTTCATTTTTCTCCTGGACCCAATTTTTACAACCCTTTATGGCTTGGGTCCCGCGTTATGAAGCCACTAAATAAGATTATTGGTGTCAAACTAAAGAATTCTCATTTGTGGGTATGAAAGTCTTTTGTCCCCTCAAAATAACGAAGTCTGAATCTTCCACCCTTTAGGGCACAATACAGAGCTCATTTTTTTTGTAGCTGAGTAAAGAATGTACGTCAGTTACTTGGAAAGTGCTATCATGTTTACTTAAGTTAAACACTGCTGTTGGCTCTGTTGCTTCATTAAAATTTTTCAAGTGAAGGAAGCTCAAGGGCAATTTAGTGCAAGATGCTGTTGGAACAGGGAAGGTAAAAATAAGACTTGAATGAATCTTGAGAGCATATTCCACTTTGACTTTGTACTTCAATCTATTACAGTAATGTCTGCCTTTGTATCCCAAAGGGCCAGCTTGGCTTCTTAGAGCCAAGGCCTGACCACCTTCCATAAAGGAAGATAGAGAAAGGGAGAACCCCTTGCCCACAATAAAAACATGCAATTTTATTGTCCTGGCAATTAGTTGAAGAGGCACCACTTTCATACCCTTCCTTTTTAGAGAGGATTGAGAGAAGTAAGGGGCAACACAGCCCGCATGTGATGGCCCAGATTAGACTTTCTGGGGACACCCCAGTTGTGAAGGTCATGGCATGTGTTTCTGGTGTCGTCTCTGAAACATGCTATAGTAGAGTGAGCATGAACTCTGGAGCTGGACACCTTTATGTTCATTTCTTGATTCTACCATTTACTAAAACCAAACATTCTGGATACAAACAATGACAGAACCAAGTTTCTAGGGGTATTCCAGATTTGGTGACATTAAAAACCACGTACTCATTCACCAAAAAGTTTTATTGAATGCCTACTGGGCACAAGGCCATATCCTAGGTAGGAGTGGTATTAAAGATGAAAGCAATATGATGTTCCTAACCTCATACCATGAATTTTCAGACTGCCCTTTTCTTCAGCAGTCAGTTGACTCTAAGGACTAGCTGGCACATTGCCACTCCTGTGTCCATAGGCAACCATGCACAGTGCACTAATTAAATGCCACCATAATGATTGTGTGCTCTAAGAGTACCACAATGCCTTGGAAAGTGTATGCTCCAAAGGCCATTCTTGTCCTGAAGCTAATGGACAAACTGGCCACAGCATACACTTAGAATGGATTGTTTCTTTAGATTTCATCAAACCTTCTTCTCCTCCTTTCCTGAAATGTCAATGCTTTTTTTCTACTACAGCCATTAAACTTAACAGGAAAGAATTAGATTTTTCCCTTCTGACTCTACCTGGTTTATGTATTCCTTTCCGAGTAGGAATTTATTTGAAGAAAAAGTTCTGCTTTTAAATGAGGAAAATAAAAAGGTATAAAGATTACTCTAATTCCAATTAAGCTTTTGCAGCTAAAGAAATCTTTCACAGAAACAAAGAACGGAGTATCACATATTCTCACTCATAAGTGGACCTTGAACAACTACCATAATACTATAAGAAAAGGATTGACAGTGGAGGGAAACTATGGGGTGGGAGGGCAGGGAGTTGGGATTAAAGGTAGTCGATATCTGCCTGGGGAAGAGGGGCACACCTCATCAACAAGGGTACCTTCACAATGAATATTTGTATACCTAACCCTTATCTGTACCCAGCAATTTTAAAATAAATTTTAAAAAAGAAACGGAAGTTCCAAGAGATGAAGGGATCTTCAAAAGACCCCATGGCCAAGTGTGTTAGATAATAAGATTCATTCTTCATCCCCAATCCATTCATCCCCCTCAAATTCACTGTATCCTTTTGAACTGTTGTTTAGGAAAGGCCTTCTCTCACTCAGAAACCATCTGATCTTGGTCCAGGATTGTACAGCAATAGAGTAATCAACCATTCTTGTATCCCTAGGCTCGAGAAGTTGTCCTTGGGTGGAGCACTTTCAGTGTAAAAACCAAGAAAGTCCCAGACAAACCAGAATCGTTGGCCACCCTATCCGGGAGCCTCCAAATTCTCAGATATTTCCTTCCTGACAACTCAGCATCTGCCACTAGAATCCTAGGTAAGTTTTTGTCTCACTTCAGATTTCTCACTCACAGAGTCCTTTTAAATTTGGAGCCCAATATTCAAGTCTGGTTCCTAACTTCTGCTTCCTGACCTCATTGTTTCTGATTCTTACCTGTGTAGACGCATTCTATCTGCTCTATTTTCCTTTCTTGGACAACACCCTGTATCTTTTCCCTCTCATGGTGTGTATTCTTTGAAGATGTCACTGAGTGTCACTTGCCATTCATGTGAATTGCAGTAACTGCTGATCCCTTACTAATCTATCCTGCCCAACCTCTGGCTCATTCTGGAAACTCCTAGACCCAAATGATACAGTCCATCCAGTTGGGTTAATTGTTAATACTGGGGCAAAACATTAGCTAGTCTTGACTTGGTGTTTTTTTAAGATCACAGAGAAAATCCAAGACACTAACCAGTGGCAAACATTGACTATGTTGAAGTAGAAACCCTTCCTCGAAGCAATGCAAAGTATATAAGAGATGTTTTAATGTGTTTTGAAGACCTATTTCTATTTGCATCATTAGTGAAGTATAGTAGCAATTTTTATATCGGTGTGACTCCACTTTCAATATGTGAAAACAAGTGCAAGACAGACCAAGGCAAAACGGGTTTTCTTATCACTCCCACGTCCTTTAAATGCAGTAAGGCATTATTGGGTTCTAACACATAAGAAGGCAGTTGTCCCAGGCATCTGACATTAAAAATGTATTGTTATATAGAAACCAATGGTATTAAGACAGCAAAAGCCCAGCGATGCTTCCAGGGGATAGTTTAGTTGTGAGTAAGAGCTGGGTGCTGTAGCCAGATAATACAAATTAACAAACATCACACAATTCTATATGTGTTACATATAGCACTTTGCTTAATCTTCACTACAGCCCTATGAAGTAGAATAGTGTTTTACTCCCATTTTACAAATAAGAAAATCGAAGTATAGTCAGGTTAACTGGCTGGCCCAAGTCACACAGGTAGTAAGCCGTGCAACCAAGGTCTGGAAAAATTCAAACCATCTTGCTGCGGAATAAGCACCTCAACTTCACTATTTATCTGCCACTATGATGTTCACGTGATACAACCACATGGCACTTACCTATCGCTTACTCTATGAACACAGGGTGAGTGAAAAAGGACAGGTTTTTCTTTTTGCCCTTGTCTGTACATGCATCACAAATTTGGTAAATGGGAGTCTTCTTGAGTAGCCATGGAATGGTAGAGGACCTTTAAATCACATTCTGATATTTCCTTCACGCTCTGCATTCCATTGACCTTCAGTTTAGCAAATGTTTATTGTATGTTTCAAACACTGAACGTGTCATTTTCGGAATTCCAAATCAAGAACTTTAGGGTTTCTGACTCTATAGAAGGAAAGAAATGATGGATATCATATTTAGGACTTAAGGGGTAAGCATTTGGTTGCTCTAAGACATAGTTTACTCCCCTGTAAAAGATAAATAATAACAATCTCTACCTTACAGGATCTGTGTGAGTATTAAATGAGCTATGGAGAGTGAAATGCTTAACTTTATGCCTGGCACAAAAGAAATATGATGACAATGACAATGTTGGTGATGATAATGGTGGTGATGGTAATAATGATTTAAAAAATATCTGCTGTTGATATGTTCGGTTTAGGACCCTCAATTTAGGGTACCTAGCTGAGAGGTAATTAGAATTACGCATGCCACTGAAGAAATAGTGGCCTGTAAATGGAATATCTTACCTAATTACTTACACATATTATACATATATCTGTTTCAATTCAGAGTCTATGGTAACCAGGAACAATGAATTTCCACCAATATTTCCTTGGGAATTCTTACCTCAATTACTTTATAAGTATGTTCGCTGAGCACACATTTTTTGGTGTGATCAATGACAACATATCAAGGAAGGCTTCTTTGGTTTCTGGAACGTCATTATTTATCACAGAAAATTTACGCTCATATTTTAAAATACCTATGGGGAATTAACACACATTTGAAAGAATCCACAATGTTTATTTAAACCAACTGGTTAGTGCTACTTGCTAAATATTTTAATTGAATTAAATTCTATAAAGTAGAAACATATGCATAGTCATCGATATTTTGCTTGAGGACTTACATGTCAAAAAAGAAATGACTGAGATATAAAACAGTTTAAGTAATAATGTCTCACATGGTTTTAGCTGTGTTCTTCATTAAGTTGTGAAGAAACTTCTTGGTGTCTTGACAAGTTATTCATTTACTTCATTAGAGACCTTGACACCCAAAATTTAGTATGTGACAAACTAAGTGAATTTCATAATTAGCTAGGAAGATTTACTTCTCTAAACAAGGTCCACCAACACAAATTTAATGTTTTTGTGTGTGAGTTAGCCAAAGGCAGATCCTTTCTTCCCTGTCTTCCAGGCCGTGGTCATTTTAGGAGCATTTTGAGTAGCTCTAAATTTTATTTCTTTCCTTTTCTACATTACAACGATGAAGTGAAATAAAAAACTCAGTACAAACTATACCTTCTCCTCCACATGTCATGTTTGTCATGTCTTCCAATATATCTTCTGCTGGTTTGTATTGACCCCAAGAAAAAAGATAGTAGTGTAGACCATGCTGTGCCTAATGTGCTCTGACAACTTAGACCAAAACGTCATCTCCTTTAACTCAATCAAAATTCAATTCAACATTAAAATTTATTACCAAGGTTAGGCATCTCTCTAACTTCCATTTTTGTGGCACTTCTGCTTTCTGCCATCAGAATCTCATATATTTATGGTTTGAATACCATGTAACTAATTTTATATATTGCGATAGATAAACTATATGTAAAGATATGATTTCTCATATAAACTGTAATTTTATATTAAGAAAGAACAACTATAAAATTTTCTTTTTTTGTACATTAATTATCTATAACACCATAAGTGTCAACCAATATCTTGGTTTAACTTCCAACTAAAAGGACAATAAGTATAAGAGAAATCTCAAAAGTCTGGCGATACACTTCAAAAGGGTAGCAAGATTGCAGTTAGGAAATATCCAAGTGAAACTTCACCTATTTCAAAATTTGGAGTGGGGGCAGGGATACCTCTCAAAATCATGGAATGAGCAACCTTTAGGAGTCTAGTTACTAAGTGAATACCAGTGACACCAGGAGAGCTCTTACCACTTGAGTTTTATTTCTAATCACAGATTACCAAAGCAACAGACAACCACTCTCAACGTATGACAAATATTTCTACACTTAATAAGACATTAATTTTTTTTTTGAGTTGGAGTCTAACTCTGTCGCCCAGACTGGAGTGCAGTGGCCACTCCCGGCCACAGCAGCCTCAACCTGCTGGGCTCTGGCGATCCTTCCGCCTCAGCCTTCCAAGTAGCTGGAACTACAGGTGCGCGCTACCACACCCGGCTAATTTTTGATTTATTGTTGAGATGAGGTCTTGCCAAGTTGCCCATGCGGGTCTCGAGCCCGCGGGCTCAGGCAATCCACTCACCTCAGCCTCCCAAAGCACTGGATTAGAGGCTGAGCCACCGAGCCTGGCTGACATTAAATTCTAAGGAAATAAATAATTGGCATTTTTCATGCCCACTTAATACTATTCTAGTACTAAAGTATGGTTTTCTATAAATATTTATTGACTTCAGAATCTCAGCAAGATTACAACAAAATGTTTCCTTATTTTCTGTGTGTAGTATATGAATGCTTTGTTTAGAAAAGTATGTGAAGCTTGTGAATGGTCTATTATCTGGGGTGGAAACAAGCAGAAAATTACTCCTTGGCTTTTGATTCTGGATAATATGGCAAGCAAAGGGAGGAAAGTGATCATAAAGAGTAAATAGAAAAAGTCAGGAAATTTACAACGTATTTTCAAGTCATCATAGATAGGCACTTCCGTGATACTTGATGAAAGACTTCTGAAAATCTACTCCTAAATATAAGCATTGAAAAAACTGGCAAAGTGTCAAAACTCTAGAAATTAATTAAAGGCATGTCAAGGTATATTTATTCAGAAAAAATAGTTGTATCTCAGAAAGAAGAGCATTGTTCTTTGTATGGCATTGTCAGCTTCCCTAATATGATCCCTCCTCACCCCATTTTCACAGTAATCTGAAAAACCAACAACTTCACTGCTACAGTAGGTGTGAAACACCTCAGTCCAGCAGTCACTGGAAGGAGAAGCAATGGTTTTGGAGCCCTGCACAAACCTGGACTCAGAGAATTGTCAATAGTAGTTGAGCCCTGCGGGTCACTGAAAAGCTTCCTTTCAGGGTTTTCCTTGAATAAGACCTTGCTCTGTGTGAACAATCCCATCTCCAAGGTATCTGAGAGGGGAATTAAAGGGCAAGTGTTTAACCTCACAACTTGCCTGAGACACTTGGGGCTAACAACAGGCTGTTTAAAAAAATTAAAAGAAAAAAATGTGGTACATATATACAATGAAATATTACACAGCCATAAAGAAAAACAAAATCATGAACTTTGAGGCAGCGTGGATGGAATTAAAGCTTATAATACTGAGTGATCTCTCACAGAAACAAAGAGTTGAGTATCACATGTTCTCACTCATAAGTGGACCTTGAACAACTACTGTATTACTGTAGGAAAGGGATTGAAAGTAGTGGGAGACTATCGGGAGGTGGGGGGGGGATACCTGGGATTGACAGCAGTCGATATTGACCTGGGGAAGGGGGGACACACCTCATCAATAAGAGTACATGCACAGTGAACATTTGTATACCTAACCCTGACTGAGCCCGGCCAACAACAACATATTTTAATGATGAGGAGGGATTCTGATTTTCTGTCTTGCCATGTTCCACGATTTTAAAATTTCCCATTGTCAACAAGAAAAAAAAATGAGACATGCAAAGAAAAAGAAACATTACCCATATATAGGGACAAATAAAGCAATAGAAAATATCACTGAGGAAGCCCAGATCAATATTTAAAGATTTTAAATCAGTTTTATAAATTTATTTAAGGTATGCAAAAAGGGAAACCTTGACTAATGGACTAAATGGTAGAATAAGGACAGTGGCTCACTAAGCAGAGCTTATCAATAAAGAATCAATATTGGCCGGGTTCGGTAGCTCAGCCTGTAATCCCAGCACTTTGGGAGGCCGAGATGAGTGGATTGCCTGAGCCCGCGGGTTCAAGACCCACTTGGGCAACTTGGCGAGACCTCATCTCTACAATAAATCAAAAATTAGCCGGGCGTGTTAGTATGCGCCTGTAATTCCAGCTACTTGGAAGGCTGAGGCGGAAGGATCGCCGGAGCCCAGCAGGTCGAGGCTGTGGTGGCCGGGAGAGGCCACTGCACTCCAGTCTGGGCGACAGAGTGGGACTCCAACTCAAAAAAAAAAAAGAACCAATACTATAAAAAAGAACCAAATAAAAACTCAGAAGTTGAAAATGCAATAAATGGGGCATTGCTCTTGTTAAACTCTTGTCTGACCATGTGGCTCTCTGCGTTATGGCCAGGCCATGTTTTCCAAAGCTTTGACGCCCTCCTCTGCCTTGGTTCCAGACATTTCAAGAAATCCCTATCCAATCATTCTCTCTCTCTCTCTCCAATTTTCTTTCTAAATAAACTATAGTTTCCAATCTAAAAAAAAAAAAGAAAATACAATGAATGAAATAAAACATTCACTAGAGAAGTGAAATATCAGATTTGAACTGGAAGAAGAAAGACTCAACAAATTTAAAAGGAAGGTCAAATAACATCATATAGTGTGATAAACAGAAATAAAATAGTGAGGAAAAATGAGCAAATACTCAGAAGCCTGTGGGACACAAGCGAGTATACCAAAGTGCACAACAGAGCGAATCTCAGAAGAGGAGCAACAATAGCAGGGAGAAAGAATATTAGAGAAAGGTGACCAGGATTTTAAATCAGGAGATAACATTAATCTGAACACCTAAAATGCACAACAATCTCCAACTAGGCTAAACACAAAGAGAGTCACACCTGGAAACATCACAGTGAAACTGTCAAAAGCAAAAGAGAGAATCTTGAAAATCAGCAAGAGAAGAGCAAATCATCCCCGACAAGGGCTACTCAATAAGATTATCAGCTGACTTCTCATCAGAAACCACAGAAGCCAAAATGAAGTATGATCCATTTTCTTTTTTTAGATGTTTATTTTTTAACATATTTTTTTTTAAATTGTGGGGTACAGTTAGGGTTAGGTAAGCAAATATGCATTGTGCAGGTACCCTTGTTGATAAGGTGTGCCCCCTCCTGTCACCAGACAGATATGGACTACCGTTAATCCCATCTCCCTTCCCTTCCGTGCCCCCCCACAGTTTCTCGCCACTGTCAATCCTTTTCTTATAGTATTACGATAGCTATTCAAGATACTTATGAGTGAGAATATATGATACTCAGATCTTTGTTTCTGTGA
>CAUYQG010257675.1:0-24864 GCA_963574415.1 Tarsius wallacei
ATGAGGTGGGCACAGTGGGTGCCTAGTGCCATGCAGCACAGAAAGAGCCTGGAGGAATGGCGGTGTCCACCTAACAGGCATCAAAACAGATGAGTTAACCCAGAGACAGAAAACGATACCAAGAACTAAGTGTTTCAGAACATTAAAAGTAACACAGTAATGTGAAAACAGCCTGGCTGGAGTAGATTCTCATCTTGGTGATATGGGCTGTATGTGTGTGTGTGTGTGTGTGTGTGTGTGTGCGTGCGCACGCACGTACAGTAGTGAACGGGTGTGAATGCCCCCCAAAAATAAAGTAAATGGACCAGATAACGCCATTATGGCCAGTAGGGGGATTGGCTTGGCTTTTTTTTTTTCCTGCAGATCCTTCCTAGTCCAACCTCAGGCCATAAAGTGGAAGTTTGTGGTACACAAAGGATAAAGTGAACCTAGGTTTCCTGGGGCTTGTGTCGGAAAACCAAACTCCTTTCAGGTCTCTTTGCCATGACGAGGCTAAGCCAGAGGGTTCCCCGGCCTGGGGAATAACTGTCCCGTCTTCCTTCTTGGAGCTGCTGTTTTGACATGTACCACACCTTCCAACTTCCACTGCCTGGGGACCAGAGAAGGGTGTGCTTTGAACAATGTGAAATTCCCCTCCAAACAGCTTTGCAAAGAAAACTCGCAGTTTTCTTTGGGGGTATAGGCTCCTTGTCCACTCAGGGGTCTGTCTTCCTCACTGTCTG
Source organism: Tarsius wallacei (assembly GCA_963574415.1). Taxonomy (NCBI): domain Eukaryota; kingdom Metazoa; phylum Chordata; class Mammalia; order Primates; family Tarsiidae; genus Tarsius; species Tarsius wallacei. Next base: position 723 of record CAUYQG010257675.1, read on the forward strand.
TCCTTCAGGAAGGAACCGTTTCAACACTTCTTTTCTGAGAGAGGCAAGCCACTCTTCTGAGGTTTTCTGTGTATTTCATTTCGTCCTAGAAGGCGCCTTCTCTGTCGGCCGCAGGCCTGGTTTCCACTGGGAAACCAAATCTCCTGAGACCTTGCGCCAAGGATCGTGTGTGTCAGCGCCTTTCAGAACCCTGAGTTTTGTGTTCTTTGTTTTTTTTTGTTTGTTTATTTTTTGAGTCAAAGTGTCACTCCGTCACCCAGGCTGGAATGCAGTGGCACGCTCATGGCCACCCCAGCGTTGACCTGCTAGGCCCCGGCGATCCTCCCACTTCAGCTTTCCAAGTAGCCAGAACGACAGGTGCGCGCTACCACGCCTGGCTCATTTTTGATGTATTGTAGAAACGAGTTCTAGCCAAGTTGCCCATGCTGGTCTTGAACCCACGGGCTCAGGCAATCTACTCACCTGAGTTTTAAGCACTAAGTTTTAACAAGAGGAGCCACCGTAGAACTGGGGCTTTTAAAGGCCAGGCTAGGAATCCTCTTCCCTGACTCTGTCTCGACACGACGTAGAGGCGGACCTGCCCCGAGTCCAGGGATTCTCAAATGAGATTGCACCAGATACCAACAGAGCGGGTTGCTCTTTGTCCTCCAGATCGCTGATCGCTGTTGGTTTCCTGCAAATTTAGGGCAGCGTGCTCATCACTGTGCTTTGGTGACCGTCGCTGGCCTGATGATCTCTGATCTTGGCTATGTTCCTTGCCTTCTCCAAAGCTCAATGTGTGTCATGCTTGTGCTTCATAAGATGGGAGGTTCATAGCTGCCACCACTCCCGAGGTGTGCCAAGACCAAACGGGGTGGAGACCCACAGCTCGCCGGGAAGAAGGCGCCATGCAGATCCACACGCATCACTCCTGCGAGCCCATTTCTCATCGGGTCCTGTAGCAGTTCCAGATCGCCCCCTCCCTCCACTCTTTACAATCATTTCCCTCCCTCGTTGGTTTTGGACTCCTCCTCCCCCCGGTGAGTCTCCCTGTGTGTTTTTAGTCTGAGTCGCACCGTGCTGCTTGCAGGTTGCCAACCCACACGGATGCTCGAGCCTCATTGGTCTGTCCCCACCTTCCCTTGGAGCCTCATCTGTGCCTTTTAATTAATCTGCCACTTTTCCCCCTCTCCTCCTCCTTCCGGATCATGAATAAAAAGGTTAACTAAAACCAGACCAGCCCCCAGCGGAAGCACTCCCAGCGCCCAGCCTTGTCACATGGGACAGAACATCTCCGTGTGGCCCCGTTGACTCATTCTGAGTCCTCCGGACCTGTGTTGAGCAAAGCCAGTGCGAGTTAATTTTGCAATTAAGATTTGGGGATCAGGCATGGCGAGTCTTTTCTATGTGGCCTTAGTTTAATGTTTCCACCACATTCCTTTCCCTTTTGTCATTCTCCTTTAAATCTGTCACTGTCTCACCTCTCTCCCTTTCCACTCCCCAAACAAGTCATTAGGGTTATCTGGCAGGATGTGGTCTTCTGAGCCAGTAGCATGAGTCAGAGACCGTGTCATAGCCACGAAAACTCTCCCAAGAATTCAGGCCTCCTGGACACAGCTGGGCAGTGCCCTCTTTAACCTCAGCCAGAGAATGCGTTGGCCTCCAGAGGATATGGCTGTACCAGGAATAATCAGATCTCTTGAATCTGCAAGTCAAAAACTCTGGCAGATTAAAAACCGCCTTCACTTCTGCTCTCATGACTCCTCTCTGAGGAAAGGCGAAACCCTTCCGCTTTCTTTGGAAGTCACCTGGGTCTCCAGCGCGGGTCTCAGACCCAGGACGTGCGATGATACGTCCAGCGCCCTCTGTCCACCACAACACATCGCCCGCGGGCCAGGGGTCCCGCAGAGGGACTGCCTCGAAGAGCATCAGGCCCGGGAGGGGTGGGGGTAAATTGCGTTTCGTTTGCTTTCGTGGAGAATGTTTGCATTAGGAACTCGGGGAGGAGGACCCCGGCTCCATGGGCGGAAATCCCCGGAAAGTCTGTTTGCAGCCTGCAGGTGGCGCCGTCCTGCGCCAGGCCGGAGCATGAATTTCCCTGCGCGCAAACTCTCCAGGACATTTGAGAGTAGGGACGCAGAGGCAACGCGGTTAACCGTTAACCACGTGAGCTCTGGGGCCAGAGTGTGCGAATCCTGGCCTGCTGCTTGTTAGCTAGCTACAGAACCCCCTTGTGTCTCAGTTTCCCCATTCAGCGTGGCCAACGTAACAGTACCTACGTCAGGATGGGTGTTATCAGGATTAGAGATCGCATGTGAGCCAATCCTTGGCGTGTCGCACTTTTATTCCTCGTGATCTCACCCTAATCAGGCTGAAAGTGGATTCCATACACACGTAGCCAGAGGGGTCTTTAGGGACGTGGTCAGGAGGAGGTGCTTCTGTGTAGGGAAGCTGGTCCCGGCCAGGTGACTGGGAGCCCTAAGGATGCAACCCCAACTCCGTGCGACAGGGCAGACGCAGGTTGCTGGGGGCTTGGACCCTGTGCCATCTCATGCCCCGGCTTCCTCTTCCATGTCAGCTGTGTTTTGAATACCAACCCCCCCCAAATCCTGTGTATATTGTAAACTGAGCCAAAAAGGAGGAATCAGGAATTGCTCTCTTTTGAGTATTTTGAGGGATGGTGAAACCTTGTAGGAATGTTGCTCCAGGGACTGAGAAAACACCATATGTGGGAAAGCATTTCTAAGTGAGGAAAATCGCACATGCACGTCGGTCAGGTTCTTGGAAAACTCCAGGCAGGGGAAATGGGCACTGGGGAGAGTGTAGGAAGGGGGTTTACTGAGGTCTTTAACAGGTCTTTTTCTAATTATAGCCAAGGAGAGTCTGGGGACCTTGGCCTACTTTAGAGCCAGGGCCTGCATTTTCTTTGGGAAAAGAAGGCAGAGTTGGTCGCCCTCCAAAACCAGGCTTGGCAGAAGCCCAGACAGGATTCCAGGCCAGCGAGCGGTGCCTTGGGTAGGTCTACATCATGGTAGGCGCTCATTCAGCAAATAGACATCCAAACTCTGCCATGTCTCCAGCCCTGTGCTAGGCCTCAGGGATGCCTGGATGAAAATGACATGGTCCCCGTCATCGGAGAGAAGACCCAGTGGCAGTAACAACACAATAAGGTCCTGGCTTAAAAGGGGCTCTCTGCAAATGACAGCAAATGCTGGAGAAAGCACATGGACGTCCCCCTAAATAGCAGAACTCACTGGTGTGCCTTGCTTGGGTCGAGCTGGCACTGCCTTTCTGTCTCCATTCCCCATTCCAGGGAGCTGGTCCTCTGGGACACTCCCACCCGGGAGACGGGCTGGAAAGTAAGGCACTGGTGACCACAGAGAGATAAGAGATCAAACCCCATTCTTCCTCACAGTGTATTCAGAAGTAGCACTTCGCAGTTGCCCCGGTTGTGTTTTTGTTTGTTTGTTTTTGAGTCACAGTCTCGCTCTGTCTCCAGCCTGGTACGCAGCCAGCGGCATGGTCACAGCTCACCGCAGCCTTGACTTGCCTGCCTCAGGCGGTCCTCCCACCTCAGCCTCTTAAGAAACTGGAACTACAGGTGTTCACCATCATGCCCGTCTAATTTAGGGGGTTTTGTAGAGACGAGGCCTCGTTACGCTGCCCAGGCTGGTCTTGAACCCCTGGGCTCAAGGAATCCTCCCACCTCGGCCTCCCAAAGTGCTGGGATTACAGGTGTGAGCCACCGCACCCCACCCCTGCTTGCATCTTAATGCTCCTGTTCTTTGGGCTTCTAGTTCACAATACTCTTTTCTTCTCCCATGACCAGTATGGTTGGTCTGACATGCAAGCATTTGGGGAGAAGTTTCATGGAGACCGTGTTCGTGCAGACTGCGTGAACCAGGTATGCAGACGGGAACTCTCCGATGCCTGGTCCCTTGTATATGAGCACCAGAGGCAGGTGTGTGGCATTTCCTGTTACCACAGATAATTCAGGGTCATGTTCACCAACACCTCTGGTATACCACTATGTGCTTGGTACAGCGCCAAGTGCTTTCACAGAGGTTTCATTATTCACCCTCGCAATAGCCTGGATGCTGCACAAGCCATGTGACTTTTGTTGAGCCCAAGAACCAAGTGAGTGTCCCCTGTCACTCCCTGCCATTGTGTACTCCTCTGGCCTTAGACAACTCCCTTCACTGCCACTCCGGGCCTCCTTTCCTGTTCTGTGGAAATGAAGAGGCTGTCTAGGGTCCTTTCCAGCTTTTAGAGTCCATGTGTTGGGGAGTTCTGTTGGCAACATTCCTGGGCTTGATCTCTTCGGGAAAAAAAGCTGGAAGCAGATGACCAAAGTGAAGTCCTGGGGAAGGCCGCTGGGTTTTCAGACAGCCATCCAGGTGGTGAGAAACGCTCACCAGCCTGAAGGTGGCTCACTCCCGCAGCTGTCCGAAGCATCATGGCAGGTGAATGAGAAATGGGAGATGCAGAGGAGCGGGCAGCTGCGGCCGTCAGGATCTTGGGGGGTCTTCATAGTGAAAGCAGCTTCTGCACCAGACATGGAAGAACAGGTAACAGTTCAACGGGAGCGTTAGCGAAAGTGGACAAGGCAGAGGGGACAACCCTTGCACATGGGTTGTCGCGCTTGTTCGGGCGAGCAGTGAGTGAGTTTGGAACCTGGAGAGTGTGGACCTCATCCTCACACAATGGAAAAGGGAAGTTGAGGCAGGGGTCGGGAGAACCCTCTTGCTTCTCCCTGTCTCTTTCCTCCTCTTTATTTTTTTGAGTTGGAGACTCACTCTGTCGCCCAGGCTGGAGTGCAGTGGCCGCTCCCGGCCACCGCCGCAGCCTCCACCCGCTGGGCTCCGGCGATCCTTCCGCCTCAGCCTTCCGAGTAGCTGGAACTACAGGCGCGTGCTCCCACGGTCTCGCCAAATTGCCCCGGCCGGTCTCGAACCCACAGGCTCAGGCAATCCACTCGCCTTGGCTTCCCAAAGTGCTGGGATGGCGGGCTGAGCCACCGAGCCTGGCCTCCTCTTCCTTAAACAGCAGTTGAGGGTTTCCGCGCCTATAAAGTTAGATGAGGCGATCTTTTTATATGGCTTTTATACTTCAGGTGACCTTCGATTCCATCTCCAGGCGCCTTCCCTGTAAAGACTCTTCCATTTGCATCCCCAGCCCATTGGCACCCTCCAGCATTCTCTCCGTCAGCTCACCCTCACAACTCTGTTCACTCCAGTCTACCTGGGACCTCCCCCCACTCACCACACTTGATTTATCTCCCCGTAAGCAGGTATCCTGTGTATTCTTAGCTTACAGTGGTTGGGCTTTGGGGAGGGTCAATAAATTGTTTTTTCGATAGACCGTCAGTCCTAAATGATTTTGCTGCAGCTGTATTTTTGGGGGGTGGGGAGGGTGCAGTTCTAGCTGTGTATACGCCATACCTTTTGTGTTGTTCGCATTTCGTTTTGCTGGGCCCACAAGATGGAAGGCACTGTCACTTATACGCAGAGTTGTCCTGTGGGAACTGTGTTCCTAGGGATAATACAAGTCCTAGAGCAGTCTCTGGAGGAGAGCAGTAGAGCTAGAATCCCTCTGCTAGCTTTGACCTCGCGGGAGTCGGATGGCCCGAAGATAGTTCCCATGGAAGAAAGACGGTCCCCTTATCACAAGGACAGGCCAGAAGCCAGGAGGAGGAAGTTCATGCAGAGTTCCTGCACAGTTGTTGGCCTCTGGGGACAGAAATGTTAGCAGTGCTTCACACGAGACAGGGACAGAGGTGCAGACATAGGTATGGACAAGCAGGACTGCTTTTCTATTTCTTGCGCCACCTGCGTTTATTTTGTTTCCCCCTGGCCTTAGTATAGTCGTTCTGAAAATACCAAAGGAGAACCAGGGGAAGGGTTTGTATTTTCCATGTTTAGACAGAACTTTAAAGAGGAAATAATGTGCCCCCGGGGGCCCTGCAAAGTGCCACTTTGCAGGGATGATCATTAAGGAGTGAATGCCTCAAAGGGGTGGCCACAAATCAGGGCCACTAGCTCAGCTATCCCCTCTCCCTGCAGAATCTCCTTCTGGGTGACTCTCCTGCTGACCCTCGGAAAATCTTGACTTTGCCCTAGTGAGGGCGAGACTAGCAATGAAGGTGTCTTGAGATCAGATCTGAAATTCCACAAGGACTTCCCAGAAGCCCTGTGTGGAGCTTCTACGATGGCAACAGATTGAGAGTGCTTTGGGGGGGGGGGGTTAAAATATCGTCTTAGCAGAGCTAGTAGAACTAGAAAGAATACAACCACCAAAAGGAACACTTTGTAATGGAAACTTCAAAAATCCAAAGGAGGAAACATGAATCCACAATAACGCTTGCTATGCTGGGCACATCCTCCAGCCATTCATCTGAGTCAGCTTTTGCTGCATCTTCGTCTTCTGCGAGAGGTCGTGCTTTGGCAGGGCTGCATTTTGCAGAGAGAGTTTTCAGGGGATGAATCGGATCGGCTGGGCATCCCGGGGCTGCATGTTCATCAGAGAGCTCAACAGAGAGTCCAGAAACAGACGCTGGACTCTTGCAGAGTGACTGGTGGCCCCTGAGAACAGACTATACCAGGTGTGTCCAGGTCAGGGATGGACCCACCTCTGGTAACTCACTGTAGGCACAGCTGACCCAATCTTTAGTCTCTCTTTGGCCCTTTAAAAGTCTCCAGGGGCTGCAGTTGGGGGGCAGTTGAACTGTGTTTCCTGAGACAATGACAGGGGTCCTACTGCTGATTCAGGTTGAACGTCTTCGTAGTTTGCCAAGGTAGAGTGTGAACGTGTGTCTTTCCAGGCTCGGGGGGTGGTTAAAGAAACGGTAGGGCATCATCCACACACAGCCAGAGGCTGCAGGAGAAGCACACCGGGCATGAAAACGCAATGGGTATGGGAAGAGCAGTGGAAAGAGCGGAGCCAGGAGACCAGGTGTGCATTCCCTGGTGTCGCCCAGGTGCGGGGGAAATCGAGCCTCTTAGAATGTCCAGAGAGGGGTGGTGATGCTCGCCTAGCATGGCGGTACCCTCTCTCCCGTGTCCTTACAGGTAACTGCTGCCAGAATAATACAGATTCAGCTGCCATGGCCATAATTAACACTTGTGTTTCCTTTGCAGATCTTACAGGTGAACAAGGTGATGTCCATCTTGTTTTATGTGATATTTCTCGCTTATCTCCGTGGCATCCAAGGCAACAACATGGATCAAAGGAGTTTGCCGGAAGACTCGCTCAATTCCCTGATCATCAAGCTGATCCAGGCGGATATTTTGAAAAACAAGCTCTCCAAGCAGATGGTGGACGTTAAGGAAAATTACCAGAGCACCCTGCCGAAAGCAGAGGCCCCCAGAGAGCCGGAGCGGGGAGAGCCCGCCAAGTCGGAGTTCCAGCCAGTGATCGCAATGGACACCGAATTGCTGCGGCAGCAGAGACGCTACAACTCGCCACGGGTCCTGCTGAGTGACAGCACCCCCTTGGAGCCCCCGCCCCTGTACCTCATGGAGGATTACGTGGGCAACCCCGTGGCGGCCAACAGAACGTCGCGGCGGAAGCGGCACGCGGAGCATAAGAGTCACCGGGGGGAGTACTCGGTGTGTGACAGTGAGAGTCTGTGGGTGACCGACAAGTCATCGGCCATCGACATTCGGGGACACCAGGTCACGGTGCTGGGAGAGATCAAAACCGGCAACTCCCCTGTCAAACAATACTTTTACGAAACGCGATGTAAAGAGGCCAGGCCGGTCAAAAACGGCTGCAGGGGCATCGATGACAAACACTGGAACTCTCAGTGCAAAACCTCCCAAACCTACGTCCGAGCACTGACTTCAGAGAACAACAAACTCGTGGGCTGGCGGTGGATACGAATAGACACGTCCTGTGTGTGTGCCTTGTCGAGAAAAATCGGAAGAACATGAATTGGCATCTCTCCCCGTATATAAATTATTACTTTAAATTATACGATATGCATGTAGCATATAAATGTTTATATTGTTTTTATATATTATAAGTTGACCTTTATTTATTAAATTTCAGCAACCCTACAGTATATAAGCTTTTTTTCTCAATAAAATCAGTGTGCTTGCCTCCCCCCCAGGCCTTTCCCATCTGTTAAACCTTGTTTTGTGCTCGGGCTCCCAGGAGCCACCCTGTAAAATCTGTGTACACCAGTATTTTGCATTCAGTATTGTCAAGGCCATGACTGTCGTTTTAGTAAACTTGTTAAAATCGGATGATGTCAGAGTTGTGTATAAACACAGTTATGTCCCCTTCTGATATATTCAATGTTTGATTAACTAATTAAAAGAACTGTTATGGCCTCCAGCGGAAACAAGACCCTGTAGCTTTGAGCTCAGCGTTTGATTCCGGCCAACAAGCCGGATGTCAAGGACTTGACTTTCTCTGCTGTTAGTTTTGCAAATTAGAATGGTGATTTTGCTCCAATGTTATGGTCCTGGAACAATAACAGCGAACCTGGCAATTTTAGTTTTGGAAGTTTCTTTGCAGCACATTTGTTGTTGTGGGGTTTGGGGTTACTTAAGGGTTGGAAAAAAAATTTTTTTTTGGCTTTGGTTTTTGTTTTGCTTTTTGTAAGTGGTTTTCATCCTTTTAGGCACCTCGGGAAAAAATGTTTCACCATTCAGAACAGAATAACGGCGTGGCCACCAAGAAGAAAACTGAAATGGATCATGAAATAATCCATACGTAGATGGTAAAGTGACTCGTAACGGATTCTCTCGGCCCGTGGTCACCTCCCTCTCCCCTAATCTGGTGGTCTCGCCTAGAACGTCGTAAGGAGTGGAGGATTACGTGGGCAACCCCTTGGCGGCCAACAGAACGTCACGGCGGAAGCGGCACGCGGAGCCTAAGAGTCACCACGGGGAAGGACTCGGTGTGTGACAGTGAGAGTCTGGGGGTGACCGACAGAGTCGGGCTTTGGAGTCGGGCCCGAGATCAAGTTTGAGCTCCTTACCAGTGGTCTTGACCAGTCTTCAGAGGTTCTCTGAGCCCATATTTCCTGGGGTCAAAGTCAGATGAGGAGTTTTGCCTCCCTCCCAGAGATCCCACAGAGCCGGGTAATAGCCACGGCAAGCTTTCTAGCACAGAGCGGGCATTTGAGAAGGCTGGTTCCTCGCCCCTTTCCTTTTTCTTCTTCCTGAGGTACTGTGTTCCTGTGTGTCACTGTCAGGTGATTCATCAGCCTGAGATCTAAAAAACCCAAATGGAAGGGACTTTCTTGGTGCCGTCTGAGTCCCAGCAGGGGTCCACAACAGGCGAAGGTCACTGTGGAGGGGGTCTCATCCATCATGCCCAAGCACTAGTGAGGTCTCCCAGGGAACCTCATTGGGAAGCAGTTTGTCCTCTGGGGGCTGGAGGGTAAGAACTTTCATCTCCCATCTTGTCAGAGATGCAGAGTGTCCGCTCACCCATGACTGCCCTGAAGCCCTGTCCCCTGCCTGACCCCGATCGCCCTGCCTGCATCTAGGGCCTGCATGTGATTTTTCTACCTCGAGGAACCTACACTCTGAGACTTGAACACACCCCTGTATAGAATATGCATCCTTGATGTACTATGAGTGTTCGAAACAGACTCGGCAGATAGCAGTGGCTTAGGTTAAGCACATCATTACACTGCACTGGATTCTGGATGCCTACGGTAAGGGGCAGGAAATGAAGAACTGACCACATGCCCACCCTGTGCCAGGCCTGTTCAAGCCCCACTGCCATTCATTGTCACCAGTCCTTTAAGGGGGCTGTTATCACCTCTGGTCTGTAGGTAAGGAAATGGACGCTGGTGGCTTCTGCTTACCCGCGGTCATTTAGCGAGTGCAAATTGAAGTCCCCGTTGGAACAAAGGCACTCCCTCCCTCCCCCATAGTGGGAACATTGCAGTCCTAGAGGAGTTCTGTGCGCGAGAACCTTTTGTAGCTATTATTTCACTGAGCCAACATCAAGAACAGGACGAACCAGCCAGTGGCGCAAGGGGAGTCATGATTGGCACAAGCCCGGTTCTCAGAAGCCCGTCACTCCAGAGTGACTGGAGAGTTTTTCCCCAGGCTTCCAGTGACCCCCCACCCCTAAAACAGCAGCTGAGTATGTCAGCAGCAGGGAAGTGTCTACAGGGCTTGAGTCTCAGCTGTCTGTCCGGCACTGCAGGGACAAGATGTGCAGTTTGTCCGGGTACAAGGACCGAAAGAAGGCATTTCACGGCCCCGGCTTACAGGTGATTCTGGGAAGTTGGAGTCAGCCTGTTCAGTAGTGACAGCCAAGGCTCCCTAACTCTGTGCCTACCGTAAGGCCTTTCTGTGGTGAGGACTAGGAGTTGAGACTCCCTTCTGGTCCTGTTTGGGAACTTCTGTTGGGTAGAGGGCGGTCTGGTTGATGAAGAAGGTGCGTCCGGTTGACTGAGGCCCTAGACGCACTGACCCTAAACAGGGCTGAGTCAAGGCCCTGCCTAGAATCTAGGGGTTTTGTCTGGGGCAGCTTGATTCTTGGGCATATGCAGATCTGAGAAGAAAGGACCTGAGGATGAGGAAGGAGACTAATATTTCTGAAAGTAGCCCTGGGATGCAGGCCGCCGGAGGCCCAGCCTCCCCTAGTCCAAGTGGCAGGGCAATGCAGTGTCATCCTCCATTCCAGTAACTCTGTTGGTCTAAGCGGGCATTTGGGTACTGCCAAAGAGTCAGCACATCAGGCTCTGGGCCCAGGGAAGAGCCTTCTCGCGGTGTTATACATGGCCTGTTCTATCCAGCGTACACGTGTGCAGTGGGGCCAAGTTGCAAATGTCACTTCTGCAGATCTCTTTACGTAAGCCACTGGCCCAGTCTTACTGACAAGGCCTTGAGCTGACATGACAAAGAAGGTATTTCTAACCCTCCCAAGCAGTGAAACTTAATATTTTACCATCTCTGAGAGAGGAGGGTCTTGGAGTGCTAATGTCTGGCTCCTAGAAAATACACTCTCTCCTTTGTCTTCCCTTACTGCTTAGTTTTTCACTGGGCTTCATTCAGCAGAGAGATGTGTTGCAGCGTGAAGAACTTGACTGCACGGGAGAATGCAGGCCAGCTCCGGGGAGAAAGGACCCCGGGAATGAGGGTAAAACTAATATTCCCAAAAGGAATTCTAGACCGTGGGCCGTCCGAGACTCAGCCTGTCCCATTCTGACTGGTAGGGAGAATACAGCGCCATATTGCCATGTGAAGAACTCGACTCCACAGGAGAAAATGGGCCAGCTCTGTTGCCAGTCGCTGCATGGCCTTGGCCTCCTCCCTTGTCCTAACTGGACTTTCAGCGTCATGAAATTTTGCTGCAGAGATGGGTGGAGTCCAGATGGGTGGTCCTCATGTCCTTAGTGAATGCTACGGTGAGAAGCTCTGTGGGCCATTGGTGGGGCTCTTTGCTGCCCCTCCTGAGTCTCTGAGAGTCTCTCACTTACAGGCTGTTGTGACTTCGGGCACGTTGCTTAAGCTCTCTGAGCCTTTGTTTACTCGTCTGTGAAATGGGGGTGGAGCCTACTTCATGAGATGGCTCAGTAATGTTATGGACTCGTCCATTCCCTAACACATAGGAAGTCCCTTAAGTGATGAAGATGAAAAAGATGAAGATGATGACTAGCTTTGGGGGGTAGGGGTTGCTGGAATTCTGGTTTGAATTTCTAAGCTCCATGGGGGAGGATTCATCCTAATTCAAGTGTGTCAATCGCCTATCCCACCTTAGGGTGGCATCTGCCCAATGTCCCCCTCTGCAGGTCTCTTTAACCAAGCCACCAGCCCAGTCCTCCTGACAAGGCTTTAATCCTTCTCAGTTGACACACCAGGGAAGGTATCGCTCACCCTCTCAAGCAGTGAAACTTGATATTTTGCTAGCAGCTCTGCCTACGTGCTTCTCTGAAGTGTGTGTGTGAGTGTGGGTGTTTTGTTTCCTTCTTGCAAATGGATGGAACATCTTTGTTCTTGAGTTCTCTGTCTCTCTGTCTCTCCTCTGCCCTCTCCTCTCCTCTTTCTTCTCCTCCTCCACTTCTTCTTTTTCTTCTTCTTCTCTCTGTCTCATGTTCAACAATGTTTCCTTAGGTTGATGTTCGTGTTTTAGGGTTTGGCATTTTGAGGATTTTTCTGTTGTTCCCTTCCCGTGTGTGTGAGCGCATGTGTGTTTGTGTGTGCTTTATAGTTCATTGAGTCGATGTAAAAACCCTCCACGGAGGCTTGGAGAAACCATCTGCATTTATTTTATCACTTCTGAGCATGTGTTCAAGAGTGAAGGCTGTGCAGTCCGTTTATGGCTACCTGGAGATTTGTCTGACTCCACTAGGAAGACGCACCCACCCCCAACCCCACCAGGCTTCAAACTGATGACCTGGGTATGCACAGCCAATGCCGGGTCCTCGGTCAAGGCTGGCTTGGCCTCACCAAGCTCCCGCCCTGCTCAGCGACGCCCTGGGCCCTGCTTCAGCAAGGTGCCCCGAAGCCTGGGACCACCCCACCCTCCACAACCCCGGCCAGAGGGCCTTGCATGTTCCGTCCCATGGCCCAGGAACAGCGGCAGCTGCTGAAGGCTGATTCATCTGGAACCTTCTCCAGCATAAGCTTCTTCCTCTAAGTCCCCACCCCCAGACCTAAGGAGACCCAACCTCCTTCCACACGCCCTCAAGTTACAGCGGGCGAGCGGGCTTCTCAAAAAGCCCACCGTATTTCACAAGCTGAAACGCAGACACCTCTGTGTTGACTCCCATCCCTGGGTTTCTGTCTGGTTCGGATGGGAAATGGCCCAGCTTAGAGGAGCAGAACCACAGAGCAGGCCAGAGCACCCCGAAGGACTGTGGGTTCGTTTCCTTCAATCCTCAGCCTGTATTTGTCCAGGGGATGGAAGACCAATGAAACACACACAGATGTGCCCCTGTTGGGGACCAGGGCTGGGAAGAGGAGGGAGGAGGAGGAAGAGAAAGGTCCAAGGATACCACAAGCCTTTTCTTGGAGGAACTTGCTACCACCGGCGAGTTGGGTGGGGTTGAATTGCTACGGGTTCAGGAAGGACATTGCCAGTTCAGTTACAGAAGTCTCTGTGCCAAGAAAACATGAAGTTTGTCGGGAAATCATGAAGTGTAGCCTACTACGTTCGACGGCTTTTCACCTGAGAGGTGTGAACGGGTGGGCTCACACGCCTGTGCGTGCGCGCATGGCCGCTTTGATGTCCTAACCCTCGACGCACTGCATTTTTTCAAGGAAAGGTAATGCCTGCGAAAGAATGCTCGGGAACACGAGATTAACCTTTAGAAAACGGAACTGGAAACCAGCTGGGAAGCATATGGGAAGCAAACATTCCTGGGCCTGGAAAACAGGCGGATGGGGTGGAGGGATGACAGGCAGAAAAGGCAGCGAGCAGACTCCGCCAGCCAGAACGGAAGGAGCTGGCGTCATGGGCCTTCTGATTGGGTGGGGAAGCATTAGAAGCTGATGCTGGGGTTCGGGGTGGAGAAGAGCTCAGACCAAAGCGTAAAGAATAATGAGGATGGATGGTTTGCTGGCTGCTTCCTCCATGGCAGGCACCGCGCCTCCGTGGATTCTCGTGGCAGTCCCGGTAGTCTTATCCTTCTGTACGGTTGAAGACACTGGTTGAAAGAAGTAACTTCCTAAAGTCCCATGGCTAGGCTGGGAAGCACATGTTCTTAACCACGTAAGACAGTAGTAAATTGCAATGGGGCGGGGGTTGACCGGAGTGGCATGTGTTTGGCACAAGAGGCAGAGACGATAGGGTCAAGACGGCAGGGATTCAGGCAATCCCTGCTACCTGAGAGAGATGCCAAACCCACCCATAATTGGCTTGCGACAGCAGAGATTCTCAGGAGGTTGGGGGAGAGGGGAGCGTCTCTCACCCCAAGCCCTCTATTTCCCAGCCAACAACTTAAGAATCGCTGGACTAGGCAGCAGGCGGTTGTCGCTTCTGCCCGAGCTATAAGGATCAGCACTTCTGTAACATTCTTTCGGGACTATTGCCAGGACATAGAAGACAGGAATTTCAGATTTGGATGAGACCTTTGAGATCCGATAATCCATCCTCTCTAACAAGGCAGAAATCGATTTGTATTCATTTGATACCTTAAAGAAATTGTCAAATGCCTCCTTGGTGCCCAGAATTCTGCTCAACTGTGTGGGCTCAGCACAAGAGATGTCACCCCTCCTGAAGGAGCATTGAGTAGACATAGTGAGTTCGTAAGGTATGGCCACATAGAGTACCCTTGACAGTTTCCACAGCCTCTTGATAAGCACTTTCTTACCAGGCAGCTTGTTCTGTTTCGAAACTTCTGTGTCTGTCTCATAAAAAAAAAGCCCTTCCCTATGTCGAAGCCAATCTACAGGTAAATGATCTATAGCTCGGTTGTCAACAAAAGGGCTGCAGGAACCTAGCAAGTGAGCAACTAAAGACTACCATGGAAGGCTTCCTTGAGGAGGTGATCTCTGAGCTGGCTATTAATAGATGAGTAGGAATTTGATGAAGAAGAAAATAAAGAGTATTTCAGACAAGAACAGCCTCCAGCGGTGCAGAATGTGGAAAGGTTCTAACCTACATAGAGAAAAATAAACAGGTTGGGGTAATAAAAACCTTAGGACTGTGCAAAGCTGGGGAATGAAGTCAGGACCAAGTGACTCCAAGCCAGGTGGGAATAGGTATGAAAGTTGGATTTAGTTGTTTGAGAACTTTTTTTTTTTTAGTTGGAGTCTCACTGTCACCCAGGCTGGAGTGCAGTGGCACACACACTCACAGCCACCCCAGCGTCAACCTACTGGGCTCCGGTGATCCTTCTGCCCCAGCCTTCCAAGTAGCCGGAACTACAGGCACAAGCTATCATGCTTGGCTAATTTTTTCCATTTTTTTTTTAATGTGGAGATGAGGTCTTGCCAAGTTGCTCAGGCTGGTCTCAAACCCACGGGCTCAGGCAATCCACTCGCCTCCACCTCCCAAGGAGCTGGGGTGACAGGCTGAGCCACCAAACTCGGCTGTTTGAGAACTTTTAACTGTAGTTTGCATCAGAACCACCTGGAGGGCTTGTTCAACCTGACTGGGTGCTGTGTGGGGGTGGTGGCTAATAAGCCTCTGATTTATTCGGTCTGGGGTGGGGCCAGATAGTTTGCAATTTTAACAAGTTCCCAGGTGATGCCAGTTCCTGCCACACACTTTGAGAATCATTGGTTTGTTAACCCATAAGGAGTCAACAAGGGGTTTTCTGCATTTTTAAGAAGATAATTTTGGTGGCAGTGCAATTGATAGAGGGGCTGGAGACAGATTGATCAGCAGTTAAACCACAAGTGCACAAGTGAAGCCTAGACTAAGGAAAATGCAATGGGCGTGGGGACGAGAGAAGTATTTTTGAGATGCAGTCAACAAGATTTGGTAACCAATGGAATGTGGAAGGTGAGAGAGGACGGTGTGATGAGGAAGATGACCACACCATTCCTCCAGGCATAATAGTTCTAAATCAAATCAAGAAGACAGCAAGATGAGTGGGTTTGCAGCCAGGAACCATAGATAATGGACCAAGGACATCTAATAGGCAATTGATTGCCAAGATAGAAGTATGCTTGTAATTATGAAAGAACAGCTCGTATTTATTCAGAAGTATTCCAGCATAGAAGACTCTCTCTGCTTACAAATAATTCTAGTCTAAGCCCAGTGGAAGCCAAAGTCATCAGCTCATCAGCAAATCGGGGTTTGGGAATCTGGCCTCCCATTTACAAGGACTGTGTAACCTTCTGAAACTGAAAAAAAGGGGAGAGGTGCTTACCATCAGAGGCATTTCAGGTTATATTTTAAAGAAAAAAGCCAGCTATTGAGAAGCTGAAATCTAAAGATTCTGGTCAAAAAAGAACTCATTGTGTTCTATTTTCTAAGCTAGGACTTTTCCCAGTTGTTAACTCGATTCCTTGAAAGCCTCCTGGTCAATTAGGAAAGCAAAAATCCTGGAAGTAGGCGAATACCTTTGTGCCTCGGAACTTTCAGACATGAGCTCCCACTGCCTTGACGGCCTTTCCTCTGTCCACGGCTCCTATCATCTGATTCACAACTGCTCAGCCTTCAGGTATGAGTTCATAAATTCCCTGTCCTTGGGGGACCTTTCCTGACATCTCCTCCTGAGTTACTGCTGGTCAGCCTTCCCTCATCATTTTATATCCTCATATCACATAACAACGGAAATTGGAAATGTGCATTTATTTGTGTAATGACCTGTTTGCTGTGTTGCCCCATTGGGCCGTAATCTACATGAGTCACTGGGTCATGCTGATTTTAGTCAGAACTTCATACCCAGTGCTGAACACGCTGCCCGTGCTATCAGTAGGCGTACCAAAGGAGTCCCTGTAATGCGGTAGCCCCAAATCTGAAAAGTCCTGCATGTAATGTTCTTCACTTATTCCAAAGACATCACCCAGAGGTCCAGCAGGGAGAGAGACTGGTTTTTTAGAACTTTCCAGAGGTACCAATGGCAGCCATCAATGACAACTCCTTGCCTCTGGACAGTACAGCAAGCAGGTTTAGCATCAGGCTAGTTAATCATTCAAATTGCTATACGGTGTTTAGAATTACATTGATTAAGCATTATGCCTTCATTGCTTTCAGCATTGCTGCACCCCCACGCCTCATTACTGGGAATATTCATGTCCTTTAGTTTGGTCACCTGCACTCCTTGACTCATTACTGGGAATATGCATGTCCTTTAGGGTGGTCACCTGCGTCCCATGCCTCATATCTGGGAATATGCATATCCTTTAGCTTGGTCACCTGGACCCCATGCCTCATGATGGGGAATCTGCATATCCTTTTGCTTAGTGACCCGCACCCCATGCCTCGTTACTGGGAACATGCATGTCCTTTAGGGTGGTCACCTGCATCCCGAGCCTCATAACTGGGAATATGCATATCCTTCAGAGACCAGCCTTGGCCAGAGACTGCTCCCTAAGGGAGGGGGAAGAAAGCCAGATATAGGGGGAAGAAGTCTGTTTCCGGACAATACCTCACAGTCCCCTTCATAAACTAGGATTACAACAGGAAGAAGAATTTCTTTCATACCTCAGGGAGCAGGGATTTCTAAGGAGGACGATGCTGCTTGTCAGTTACTTGGACATCTATGATGAGTAGAGGAGGCACGCGGTTTGACCATATGGAATCATCATGTCTTTTCTAGTCCAAAGATGGGAGACTCTACTCCATTGGTGACACACTGGGGAAAGGGCTTGAATTGGAAGAGAACTTCCAAACATAGTTAAGGGAAACAAAACACAAGGTCATGAGCCAGGGCTATGTGTACGATTTTTAGATGAAGGACAGCATGCATTAACTTAGCAGTCATCCATCCATTCAACCACGCATTCATTCAGTGAACGTATATCGAGACCAACCGTGTGAAGCCTTCCTCTAGGCCTTGATTAGTACGACGACAAACATGGGAAGAAGAAGTTCAGGCCTTCATGGAACTCACCTTCTAGAGGATTGGCAGGAAAATAAATAAATAAATAAATAAGCAAGCTTGTAGACAAAGTCATTTCGGGTGGCGGTAACTGCCGAGAAAAAGTACAACGCAGTGAAAGAGAATAAGCAGGGACTGGCTGGCGAGGGTGGCGGGGGTGTGGCCCACCCTGTATTGTTTTGTGGTTACAATGCCTGCTCCTGTGAAATTCAAGGCTTGCGACGTCAGGGTGCCTCAGAGAAGCGGAACACATTCTCATACACCCTGAGCTGTTCATGGGCCCAATTAAAGCCGAGGATCTTTAACCAAAAAAGCAAACGCCCTGGCACTAGACGTGCAAACAGGGACCAGGGTGTGAATCATCCCTCCCTTCTTCAGAGCTGGGTGACACTTCTTATCTGAGACCTTAGACACCGCATTCTCCCATAACAGAGGCAGGTGTTACGCACAGCGTTGCTTCTCTCCCTTCCAGGGACTTTTACCCTGTCAAACCTGCTCCATTCCAGAGGATCAAGAGGCAGTCACTTTCTCCTGCCGAAGGGGTGGGCCTCTGGTCCCCTCCCAGATGCTGAAAGGCTCGGGGGCTGGTGGGGTGGGGTGGGGCGGGGTGGGCAGGACCACTCCCTCTGAATTCCTGTGCCTTTGGCTCCTGCTGGCAGCTCCTACACGGAAAGGAGGGGAGGTCTGCCCAACCTAGAGCCAGGTTTCTGCTTCAAACACCCTGAGGGAGCTTCCTTTTCATCTCAGACATGCATCAGGAAAACTATTCTTGGGACTTTTCTTGGGACTGTAGTTGAGTCATTTGTACTCCACAACGCTCAGTTTTTCTTCTTGCAAAGAGAGCATAAAAACATCCCTGATTTGACAGGAAGTATCCTGGGACCTGACCCAGGATATCTTAAGAATGAAGGGCAGGGCTGAGAGCTTTGACACTGTACGGAAGGAGAGTCAGAAAGACCATCAGAGCCACCTCCAACCCCAACCCATTGAGCCAGCTAGACTTCAGAGAGGTTGAGCAACCCAGCCAAGGTCACACAACTAATATGCAGGGCAGAGATGGAATGAGAGACATATTCATCGTCCAGTCCCAAACACCCTCCATCATGCCACACTGCCTTAAGAGGCGCCTTCTTGACCAATCTTACAGTGTGAATGAGGTGAGGGGTTTAGACACCCCCACTGGGCTAGCAGAAAGGTTTCTGCAAGTGCCCTGCGGACCCCCAAGCCCCGCATCTGCTCTGCTAGCATGGGTCTCTGCTTTCCCAGGGACTTCTCGGAGACCTGGATTTGTGCACATGGAATCCTCAACCTGTGGCTCTCAGACCCTCCAACGGGTGTCCCTTTCTCTGGCGGGCTGACCAAAGCCAGGCAGACCTAGGCTTGGACCCTAACCCCACCAATCATACCCATGTGACCTGGGGCGAGTCCCCTGGTTTTATTCCATCTCGAGTTTCTTCTAAAATGAGAGGGATGATAGTACCTGCCTCCTGGGGTCACACTGAAAATGTCTGCAATTGGAGCAGGAGGTGTGGACACCAGTGGACAGCTGTAGGGACAGCACTCCATTGAACATTGGATCCTAAGGAATAACTGAGGACCCCAGGGGAACTGTGGACTGGTGACGGCAATGATGGCTCTACACGCACCTTCCAGCCCACATCCCGTCTGCCTATCACACGGGGATGTCGGCAGGACAGAAGACAAGCGCATAAGGCCCTCGGCACTACACTTGGCCTCTAGGAAGCACTCAACACCACCAGCTCCCTCTCCTTGGACGACAGGGCTGTTCCTGCCGCCCCAGAGGGGGACGCCCAGCGGCCAGCTGGCCCCACTGCGTGGACACAAGCAGTACCCTGCTGCCCACAATGCCTTTGCTTTTAGGGAACTGCCTCTTTTTTCTCTTTCTCTCTTTCTTTCCTTATTTATTTATTTTTTGAGCGGGGAATCTCACTCTGTTGCCCAGGTGGGAGTGCAGTGGCACAATCACAGCTCACTGTAGCTGCTGCGACCTCCTGGGCTCAAGCGATCCTCCCACCTTGGCCCCCCAAGGCTCTAGGATTACAGGAATGAGCCACCACACCCAGCTCTCATGACCATTTGATTAGCTTTCATGAAGGCTTGCTATTAGGACACAGACAAGGGGTTCATTCCTTCACCCAAGCGAGTCCGGAGAGGAGAAGGCTTCCTGGAGAAGGTGATGTCTGCAGGGAACCAAGAAAAGTCTACCGCGGGTGCTGCAAGGCCTGCAAGGGAGCTGACCAGTAGGTTTGTGCTGTTGGCACTTGAGTGAGGACAGCAAGAGCCAGAAGGCAGAGACCCCGGTGCCGCGCTACAGAGCTTGGACTGCAGAAGGGGGTGGTGCTGTACCTTGCTGGAGTCAGGCAGGAGAATGGCATTGAAGAGGTCCCCTTGGACCCATGCACCCCGTCTGCAGAGGGGTCCTGAGCTTCGTCTGTCAACCCCAGAGAAGGAATCTCAACAGCCAGTTGCCCACCCCACCCCCCGCACAGATGCATGCAGCACTTTGCTGCTCACGATGCACTTGGTGGCGTTCCGCACCGTGCCTTCTTGCCGCCTGGGTACAGCCACGGAGATCCGAGTCTGCCTGGAGACGATGGGCAGGTGTGGGCAGCAGAGGCCCCAGGACCCGCCATGGCATCCTCTCAGGAGAACAGACATGCTCAAGGTCATATTGAAAGGAAGGACAAGAACAAGCGTCCTGCTGGGTTGAGACCAGGTTTGGAAAAGGCGGATGTGAGACTCGGGAAGTTGGGGAACTGTGGCATCACTCCTACTGCTCATCTGGGTGTGACCCGCCTCTCAGACCCTCCCTGGGTGCTCACTGGTCTCCTTGCCCTGGCCGGGGGTCTTTGCCCTTTCTGGCCTCTTGCAGCTGGAAATCCAGGTGATGGATCTGGGTCCCAGGATGACTGAGCCGTCCACACTGCTTCCTCTCCCTCTTATCCTGTCACACCTCCTCCTGAACTTTTGACACACACCCTGCTTTGCGTCAGCGCGACTGTCAGTCCCCATGAAGTCAGCATCCTCAGGGTGGGTCTCACGGCCTCTCTCAGCCTCCAGGACCCATGACTTCAATTCCCGAGGAAGCTGGAGAGACAGAGCCCCGGTCTGGTGACTCTAGGAGCACAAGGCCCTTTGCTGCTGACCAGGGAACCAGGGTCTCACCCAGTCTCACAGGAGGCCTGAGGCATGGCTGGCTTTCCTCTCTCCAGACCTGGACTTTTTTTTTTTTTTTTTGAGTTGGAGTCTCTCTCTGTCCGCCAGACTGGAGTGCAGTGGCAAGTTCATGGCTACTGCAGCCTTGACCTCCTGGACTCAGGCGATCCTTCTGCCTCAGCCTTCCAAGTGGCTGGAACTACAGGTGTGCGCGACCACGCCTGGCTAGTTTTTGATTTATTGTAGAGACGGGGTCTTGCCAAGTTGCCCGGGCGGGTCTCAAACCCGCGGGCTCAGGCAATGCACTCTCCTCGGCCTCCCAAAGTGCTGGGATGACAGGTTGAGCCACCGAGCCTGGACTGGACTTTTAAAGGAGCAGGAGGAGAGTGCTTATTCCCAGACAGGAATTTTCATCAAAGGCCATGTTCACCAGGCTGGCCTGAATGCTGCCAGGAGTTCCCCACCGTCTGCAGTCCACACTCTCAGGCTGGGCATCTGGGGTCACTGACAGAGTAGCCCGAGCCTCTTTCTGGCTATTTTTGTCCCTAACTATCAGCTCTGCTGATTTTCTCCTTGCTTCTTGCATCGGACACGCACATCCCCATTTTCAAGCCTCCACGTGGGCCACCCCCCACCCTTATCACCCCGAACCCATTCCTGAACACAGCCTCTATCACACCCAGCAGTCTCTCCCGACTCTGACTCAGAAGTGAGGCCAGAATAAGGGAGCAGCACCTTGTGAAATCCCGATTCTTGAGGAATGACGCCCCCCCCTTTGACAGATGAGGGAGAGTCGGTAACGGGGGAGCTGGGTTTCCAAACTGCATGCTCCAACTTCAGATCTCAAGCCTCTGAAAGCTTTGCCAGAGGAACTCCGGTCCCCTTGCTCAGGGGAGGGAGAGAGTTCTGGGCTACCTGTCATCCACACTCCCTGACTCTGCCAACACGTCTTAGCACATGCTGTTTCTTCTTCCTGGGGTGCTTGTCCTCCCCTTGTGCTGAAGGGAAGACCTTCCAGAGCTCACCCGAGCTGGAACCAAAAGCTGGATCCATCCCCCTCCTCAGGGCCAACTGTATCATCGGCAGGATCCAGCGCAAAATGCAAATACAGAGGCCCTTGTTCCTAAGTGGTGGAGAATTTCTAAGCGGTGACAACAAAACGTTCAACTCCAAGCACAAGGTCTTGTGTGCACAGTACTCTGTGTGACTCCCCAGGTGCCACACCCATGAAGCAGCCCCGCGCCTTCTCTGGGCTTCCCCACTGTCCTCACCGCACCTGGCGTTCCTTATCGAAGCCCCAGTGTAGGCAGTGCCTGGCACAGAGTAGCCCCTGAATAGTATTTGCTGACCTGAAAGACTTCTAGTATGCAAGAGGTTATATACTTCACAATAGACAATATTAAGAATAAAAAGATATTCCTGGGTCTAGGTCTAGAGTTCCTGGTGCTTGAAACTTAAGGGAAAAAAGTTACCTAAATTTAGTAACAATTCTGAAATGCATGTGATGGTATCAGTGATAAATTGTGAACCTCAAGCTTTTCAATATTGAGAAAACAAAATGTGATCAACTATGCTATAAGATCATTTATTTTCTCTATAGAAAATAACATTGTGGCTGGGTGTGGGGTCTCATGCCTGTAATCCCAGCACTTTGGGAGACCTAGGTGGGAGTATCAAACTACAAGATTAGATACTGTTATGGACTGAATCGTGTCCCTCCAGCATTTATATGTTGAAGCCCCAATACTTCGGTGTGGGACTGTATTTGGAGATGGAGTCTTTAAAGCAATCATTCAGTTAAAATGAGGACGTCAGGTGAGCCCTAATCCAATAGGATTTGTGTCTTTATCAGATAGAGGAGGTGAACACACAGACACACGCAGAAGATGCTGTGAAACACAGGGAGAAGACACCCGCCTACGAGCCAAGGAGTGAGGCACAGAGCAGACCCTTCCCTCACAGCCCTCAGAAGAAACCAATCCTGCCAACCCCTTGACCTCAGACTTGCAGCCTTCAGGACTAGAGACGATCATTTCCTGTGGTTTATCCAATCTGTAGTGCCTTGTTAAGGTAGCCCTAGCAAACCAATACAATACCAAGAGGAGAGAAATAAATCACAACATCAATATTATAAACATTAAAGACTGATAAAAATCACCAAATAATCAGAATATATAGAAAAATAACATGATATTTTAAGTTTCATTAACTGCCTGTCATTCCTCTATGATATAAACAGCGCCTCTCATATTTTTGTCTACAGATCCTTCACCTGTGACAATAGTTTTATATATACATATTTTTCGAGTCGGGGTCTCACTCTTGTCACCCAGGCTGGAGGACAGTGGTGCAGTGGTCCAATCACGACTCACCACAGCCCCTCCAGATTCTCTCACTGTCCTGCCTTGAGCTCCGCCCATACTCTGTGTCTTCTCTGACCCTGGGCTCAGCTCGCTCAAAGGCTGACCCCCCGCGACCACATCTGGTGTGTTTCTGAAACTGTGCTCCAACATCAAATGTTCAAAATCATCATCATGGGTTTACATGGCATAGCGGTGTATTTTCCCAGGAATCTAAAAACAAAGTTATAAAATCATAATCATGCCCACTTCTATGCACGACTTTTGCAACATACGGTCCACATTCTGAACATATTTGTTCATTTATTTCTGCTGTGATTTAGCATTTATTCACTCAACAGATAGTGAGCATCTCCTAGGGACCAGGCAGCATTCAGGTATTTGGGATATGTCTTTCCTGGACTGTACAGTCTAATAACAGATGGAGACGGACGACAAAAAGTTCCCATAATACATGAGTGAGTCTGTGAGATGGTGACACGTGCTATAGGGAGGAAAAAGAGAGAGAAGCAGAACCCAGTGAAGAGGGTCCGAATGCAGGTGGAGGGTGGGGTGCAAGAGGGGACCCCAAAAGACTGGAATTTATTTATCTAAAAATGTGTATTTATTCCTACATGTTTGAACTTCAGTCACCTTCAAAGTACTCTCCATCTGACGCAAGGCATCTATTGAGACACTTTTTCCGCTGCTCGAAATAGTTTTTGAACTTGTCGATGTTGATGCCTTTTAGAGCTTCTGCCGTTTTTGGTTTCACCTCTTCCATGTCAGCAAAATGTTTCCCTTGGAGAACTTTTTTCATTTGGGGGAAACAGAAAAAAGTCACTCAGGACGAGATCAGGTGAATAGGTAGGATGGGGCATGGGGGTCATGCTGTTTGGGGTGAAAAACTGCCGAACGCTCATTGCAGTGTGGGCAGGTGCGCTTGTGAATCACCCCTCGAGAAAAAAAAAATCAGAAGCCCAACATAGGCTCTCACAACAACACTCACTGGTACACGGATGCCATGGGATTCTAGAACACTTACCTACTGTACCACAACGGGCCCGCCCTCCAAAAGATAATTCCGTTTTTTTGGTAGTCCCCCTCATATTTTTTGTTTTGGTTTGTCCCCCTCATATTTTGAAATAGTTATTGTGCCTTTCAAGCTTTCTAGATTAAG
>CAUYQG010257679.1:0-43211 GCA_963574415.1 Tarsius wallacei
CCAACAGTGTAGAAGTGTTCTCTTTTCTCCTCATTTCTCTCCAGCATCTATTGTTTTCTGAGTTACTGATGATGTCTTGCCTCCTTCTTAAAAAGCCTTTGTGATGATAGTGTGCCCACCTGATAATCCAAGATTACCTCCCCATCTCCAGAGCCTTAACTCAATGACCTCTGCAAAGTCCTCTTTGATGTGTAAGGCGATACATTCATAGGTTCTAAGGACTAGGACATGGACCACTTTGGGGACCATCATTCTGCCAGTCACACAGGGCTTTGGAAGGATCTTCTCTGGAGGTATAGTTAATCTGACCAATTCCAAGAATAAAGAACCAGAGGAACTGACATTGGGGGTTCCCAAAACTACCCAGCCAGCTCTCCTGTGGCAACATTCACATTGAAAAGTCCCACCTGCAAGTTCAACCGGCTTCTATCTCCCATTCTTAAACACCGGTAGACACCTAAGGAGAGCTGTTAGCATGGAAGATGGAGACCAAGACAGGCAAGGGGGACTTGGGGAGATGGAGTCCATATAAGGAGTAGAAAATACAAGAAGAACTTTCAGGGAAATTATACTCATTAGAAGGGTTGAGAGACAAAGTTGAGATCTCCGAGGAAATAGAGAAAAAACAAACAGGGGAGTGAAAAGCATAAGAGAAGAGAAAAGTAAATTAGAAAACTGACTTAGATTCCATATCTAAATAATAGGAGTTCCAGAGAGGAAAATAGAAAACGAGCAAGGAAATCATTAATAAAACAATTCAAGAATGTTTTCTGGAATTGAAGGGCATGAATTTTGAGATTTGACGACCCACTGAGTACCTAGAACAATGGATAAAAATAAATCCACTAGAACAGCAGATGTTGGACACTGTTAGGGGAGGGAAGAGGGAGGAGGGAGGTGGGGCACATGGCTACACCTGGGTACCAGGCTGACAGTCGTGGGAGAGAGAGCCCACTAGAAGACCAAACTTCCCCTGCACACAACTTACATAGTCAGTCCTCACACGCACCCTACAACTCTAAAATATGTGTGTGTGTGCGTGTGTGTGTGTGTGTGTGTGTGTGTACCCACCCAAGGTACATCCTTGTGAAATTTTACAACTTTGGGGACAAAGAGAAGATCTTAAACATTTCCAGGGAGGAGTAAGAGTCAGTCAAGAGCTGAGAAATTCAAGCGTCTTTGGCTTGCTTGATGGCAACACGGAAACTAGAAGACAGTGGAGTAAAGCTTTCACAGTTCCAGAGGAATGACTTCCAACTCACAGTTCTGTGTGTGTGAGTGGAATGAAGGCATTTTTAGAAATGCAAGGCTTCAAACCATTTTACCTTTCATATACCTTGTTCCAGGAGGCTATTGGAGGCTGTCTCCCCCTCCATCATGGAAGTGAACCAGGAAAAAGGAAATGATGTGACACCAGCAATGGGGGATTTAATACTGCGGAGAGAGGAGAAGGGCGAGGTCAGGAAGGCAAGCATGCTCCAGGCTAGAGGGCAGCACTCCTGATGGAGAAAGTCAGAGGGGTGGGGCATATAAGGAGACTTTTCTCCACTAGTAGATGAGTCTAGAGTTGAGTTTGTTGCTAAAAATCTAGGCAATGGTTGTTCAGGGAGAGCCTGCATCTATGTAACCTCATTTTCTCAGCCTTTCTCTGTTTTCTAGTCCCCTCTGTACTGATCTGACTCACTTTCCCCTCTAGCATTCTAGCTCCTTGATGTCTCCCACCTATCTAGAACCCTGCATCTCTGCCATCCCACCAGCTGTTACTAACCTTACCCAGTTAGGGCCTGGAGGCTGCTTCCTGGGCTCCCAGCCAGGCATGAGTGGCTCACTGGGGATTGTGATGTTGCTGCTGGGGGCTGAGGTTTCCACAGGCTCATTCACCTACTTGCCAGAAGAACCCATCTGGCTGATATCCTGAGGTTGCTCCTCTTTGGCCAATGCACATGGGATGGAATCCTTCACTCCTTGGGGTAATCCTCCACAGTCTTCCCCTGGTCCCCACTCTACATTGTTCAGGCCTCTCCCTTCACTCCACTGGTCCAGGAAGCTGACAGGAGGATGAGCAGGGATAGCACAGCCCAGGATGCTTCCCACCAGTCTCTTGATGGAGGACATCACAGCCTCTTGGTATTGAGATCCTCTTTTTGCCAGTCCCCAAACCACAAACCAGGAAGTGAAGATGAGGCTAAGTTGGGAAACGAGGAGAGACAGCCTGCTATTGCCCCATCATACCTTCATCCTTTGCCTCCTCCCAGAAAGCACATTTGAACACTTGAGAATAAGAACGATATTTATCATGGGAGTAGTTGCGAATCTACTCTAACTTAAAGAGTAAATCATTAGCAAGCATCAATCAGATGGTGTTATGAGCTATTATTAATAAAATCACATGCACAGATTTCACTACTTATTGGGACTTTCTAGAGCCAGTGGTGGGTAATCACGGGTTTATTGGAGGAAGTCAAAAAGGCTCCTCCTTTATTCCTCTCTTCCATGGTGTCCCAGAAAGACACCTACCACTTGGAGGGACGTGGGAGCTGTGGAGTGACAGTCAAAACTGCTAGTGGAAGCCAGTTGCAAGGAAACAGTCATTACACACCTGTTATGCACCAGATATTGAGCTGCGGGTTTCAAAATACTTTGTGTGATTCGGTCAGGGAGATGGGAACAACCAACATTATCAATCCTAGGCACAGATACACTGTGAATTTCTCAGTCAACCCTTTCTTGCACCTGTAAAGTAGGGGAATTTTTTTTTTTTTGAGTCGGAGTCTCACTCTGCCACCCAGGCTGAAGTGCAGTGGCATGCTCCTGGCACCGCAGCCTTGACCTGCTGGTCTCAAGGACATCCTTTCGCCTCAGCTTTCCAAGTAGCCAGAACTACAGGTGTGTGCTACCATGCCAGCTAATTTTTATTTATTTATTTATTGTAGAGATGAAGTCTCACCATGTTGCCCAGGCTGGTCTCGAACCTGCAGGCTCAGGCAAACCTCTTGCCTCGGCTTCCCAAAGTGCTGGGATTATAGGCTTGAGCTACCATGCCCAGCCTAGGGTGACATTTTACAGCCCATCCAACTCTATGAGGTAAAAAAAAGTTTATAACTGAATGAACTCTACAGTGTCTCACAGGTATTGCTGCTGAAATTATTATTCCTGGAATAGCACTTTGCAGGTTTTAAAACATTTTAAATCCACTGTGTATTTTCATCCTCTCAGCATTCCAGGGAAGAGTCTGGGATTAGAACTTTTCTAACTTTTTTTCAGCAGTGCTATCAGAAAGGGGAAAGTATGATGCCAACCAAATGCCATCGGCATTTTGGACCTGCCAGGCATGCATTAAGACATTCCAGTGTGAATTTTCTCATTGAAAAAGTTCTCCGCAGTTTGATACTAAAATCTGAGTAGAGTTGGGTTGTTCTCTTTAGCAGATTATTGAGCTCCCTCCCAAGGACAGTACTCTACTCAGTTCAGTGTCCCCAGAGACAAATTTAGCACCTGGAGAAGAGAAAGGGCTCAGGAGGTACTCACTGACTGACTGACTGACTGACAGACTGATGAATGAAAATGAATGAATGAAGGAAGATACAGAGATTATCCCAGTGGGTAGAAAACTGAGATCATGAAGATCTGGAGCTGGGATGCTTGGAATGTGATGAATACAAGATAAGAAGTTTCCAGCACAAAAACTGTAATTGCAAACTGGAAAAACAATAATTAAAAAAAAATAATTTAAAACCACGAACATTTCTTATACTTAGTTAAAATCAACAACAAGCAAATGAGAAGCTTGTGTCTATATTGATATTTCAGTCCTTAAAATGATTTTGGATTAGCTCATATTTCCTCATTATGACTGTTGACACATTATACTTTTTTATAAAAGAAAAGAAATCCTGGCGGTCTTGGTGGCTCAGCCTGTAATCCTGCGCTTTGGAAGACCAAGGTGAGCAAACTGCCTGAGCCCATGGGTTTGTGAACTGCCTGGGCAATTTGGCGAGACCTCATCTCTACAATAAATCAAAAAAATTAGCCGGGCATGGTAGTGCGCGCCTGAAGTTCCAGCTACTTGGAAGGCTGAGGCGGAAGGATCCCTGGAGCCCAGCAGGTCGAGGCTGCTGTGGCCGGGAGCATGGTACTGCACTTTAGTCTGGGCAACAGAGTGAGACTCCAATTCAAAAAAATAAAAAAAGAAAAGAAAAGAAATCCTGAGAATCAGCCTTGCAAGTAAAATGATAAGCACAAAACAATTTTCTACTTTATCAAATTTAAGTGATATCTTTCTTACTCAACCAACTAAAGAGAAATCATCTGTCATTAATTAAATGCTCAGACATGGAATGACCACTGGCAGGATCAATGCAGAATGCAGACCCACCTCCTACAGCCTGGTCACTACTGGGGCTTTTATCTGATTGACATTAGCAGCCGAATGGCAAACAATAGCAACGCTTCACTAAGGCGGGGGGAGCTAAAAATTGCTGTGCTCTTGACCATTGGTAGAGAATGTGAATCAAGGAAAAAAAAAAAAAAAAAAATATATATATATATATATATATATATGTATATATGCATGTATCTATCTGTCTATTTTACCATGTAAAGACTTTTATGGGCTTTTATGGGATATATATTTTTTAACCTATTAAATGGCAATAAATATAACTCAACTTTATGAGCAATGAGGAATCACTCATTTAACAAAAGTTATTGGCCAAGGCAATAACTTTGTGCTGGGCAATATTTATATGCAATAACTATGTGCCAGACAATAGGCAATATGTATACATAATAACTATGTGCCAGGCAATATGTATATGTAATAATGTTGTGCCAGGCAATATGTATATGTAATAATTATGTGCCAGGCAATCAATATGTATAACCATGTGTTAGGCAATAACTATGGGCTGGGCAATATGTATATGCAATAACTACATGCTAGACAATATGTATATGTAATAACTATGTGCCAGACAATATGTATTTGTAATAACCATGTGCCAGGCAACATGTATATATGTAATAGCTCTGTGCCAGACAATATGTATATGTAATAACGTGCCACAAAATATGTATATGTAATAACTATGTGCCAGGCAATAACTGTGAGCCAGGCAATATATATAATAACTATATGCCAGACAATATTATATATAATAATTATGGGCCAGACAATAACTGTGGGTCAGGCAATATGTACATGTAATAACTATGAATCAGGCAGTAACTACATGCCAGGCAATTTGCTTGATGCTGGAAATACAAAAGTAGACAAACTCTAAACTCAAGGTGCTCACAATCGAATAATGAAAACAGACCTGGAAATCAAATAAAAACAACTTGGTTTGATGTATAAAAGGGAGCAACAAGATGTGTGGAAGCCTAGAAGAGGAAGAGAGGAATTGACTTTCTTAGATGTAAGTTCTTAAAAAAAAAAAAAAAAAACTAATTTGAGCCTGATGTTTGATGGAAGTGACATCTAATTCCCGTTGCAGACAGACAGATCTTTCCCAAATGAGAACTGGTGATACTGTCACTCTCCTCCCTAAAATGCCCCAATGTTTAATGCCCAGTTCCCTGACTAGACTCAGTTGCAGGAGGGCAGAGACTGGGGTTTGCTCATCTCTCAGTCAATACTTCATGCTAATCATATAGCCTATGCAAAGTAGGTACTCAAATGTATTTGTCAAGAAAGTGAATGCAGCTTAGCTGGAGATACCAAGCCATGGCCATCAAGTTTCAAGAAGTGTTTTTCCTTCTCTTTTTATATCAGTGTGTTTTGGAGGTTGTGGTTTATATTAATAGATGTTTTGTAAACAGAACTATGTGGGGTAAATAGCATGAACCTGGGATCCCATGAGATACGGGTTCAAGCCTTGACTTCCCCTTTTTCTAACTATTTGATCTTGAACAAGTTATTTAACCTCTCTCAATTTTAATTTCTTCATCTACAAAATGAGGATAATAATGATATCTGCTTGAGAGAATAGCTATGTGAATTATAAATTTACAGAAGAAGATTCACAGACTCCCCATCAAGTGCTCAGCAAACGCAGAGCTTATTTTTGTAATTCTCCTCTAAGCCAAAAACAAATTCCCAAGCTTTCACCATTGCTGCAAACAATAGCTGTCAGGGTGCTCATTTCTGAATCTCTCACAGGAGCCTCCAGAGGTCTGTTCCTCTTCCTCCATCAGAGTCTCAAGAATTCATCATTTCTCATTTGGCCACTCAGTGTGTCCACCAGATTTGGCCCCAAATGAATCAGTATTATTTCCAAATTTCAATGGAAAAAGCCAGACTTGTCACGAGGGAGGAGCCCAGAACCAATGTTGTTTCGTTGACAACTTGGGGTTGGAGACAGAAGGGAGTACTTTGTGGAAGGGAGTTCTCTTGATCACTGGCTAAAAGGGGCTGCCCCTTTAATTTAATCCTGTTCCCACCTTAGAAAGTTAATTTGTTTATCCGTTTGCCCCTATAAAACATTTCTGCAGGGGAAAAAAATGGCAGAAAAGAATGTTGAAAGATTGGCTCCATGGTGAAGATTCCTTTTGGTACTCGACATTTGATACTTGCATTTCAGGAGTCAGACTTGGGACAGTGAAGGTATACAAATCACTAAAAGACAGAGCAAGGAATACATTTCTCCCAGCTGGAAACAGGGTCACCAGTGATCTTACCAGTCAGACCTTACAATTTTGAAGCAGTCTTGTAATGAGACGTGGTTCATAAGCATGTGGCATTCTGGAATGGAAGCCGGAAGGGGGCTGGGAGGCCCAGGCTTTAGTCCTAGGTTTGCCCTCCTGTGGTGCTGTCTTTGGCACACGAGCCTTCCTTTCTGTGTCAGTTGGACCATACTTGTAAATAAAGAGAGGCTTGGTCCCTGTCTTTTTTGCTACCAAGGACCCCCTTTTCATTATTTTCCCCTCAGGACCTTATTTTCTGCAAGGCTTTGCCAACTAAACAAACAAGATTGGGAAGTTTATTAATAATGAGCTCGTGCGAGGGTACTGGAGGCGGGTGAATGATCTGGGAGGCAAATTAGCCTTTGGAGGACAATTTTGTCCCAACAGCAGAGATAATCCCAATCATAATTTGAATTGTATTAACTACAGTCATTTATTAGGAGCATTCTCTGTGCTAGACACTCTACATACATGTCGGATTTAATCCTTACTACAAAGCAAGAGGAAGGTGCTGTTACTTCTGCATTTTACAGGTCAGGAAACCGAGGCTCAGGGAGGTTCAGTAGCTTGCCTGAAGTTACTCAGCTAGTAGGAGTCGGAGGAGAGACTCGTTTTGGGGCTGTCTGATTCCACAGCTCAAGTCTTAACCACTAGACTGATTCAACTGGCTCTCAGGTCCATCATTTGTGTAGGGCTTATGTTAAAAAATCAGGAACGAGCCGGGCTCGGTGGCTCAGCCTATAATCCTGCGCTTTGGGAGGCTGAGGTGAGTGGATTGCCTGAGCCCATGGGTTCGTGACCCGCCTGGGCAACTTGGCGAGACCTCATCTCTACAATAAATCAAATAATTAGCCAGGCGTGGTAGCGGGCACCTGTAGTTCCAGCTACTTGGAAGGCTGAGGTGGAAGGATCGTCAGAGCCCAGCAGGTAGAGGCTACGGTGGCTGGGAGCGTGCTACGGCACTCCAGTCTGGGTGACAGAGTGAGACTCCAACTCAAAAAAAAAAAAAAACAAAAACCAAAAACCAGGAATATGGAAGGTTGCATAGAGTTGTCATTGTCCTTGAGACTCCCATAAAGCCATAAGGGTGGTAAAGTACAACTGAGACCAAATGTCGAAAAAGCGCCATGTATCCCACCTCAGGCTGTCTGTGTCTGGGGCACACCTTGTTGGCTGAAAGGTGGGTGGAATTGCCACTCTGTTTCAAATCTTCACATTATATATCATTTTTATTTTTCACTTTTTCCACTTTTCCCCCCCTCCTTTTTCTTTACTAATTGATTTTAGTTGAAAGTACCATATTATGTTAGTTTCCTACTGCTGCAACAAGTAATTGCCACAAATTTAATGGCTTCAAATAACAGAAGGTTATATATTTATTATTTTATTACTTAAGATTTATTATTTTGGAGATATGGTCTCACTATGTTGCCCAGGCTGGAGTGCAGTGGTGTGATCATAGCTCACTGTTACCTCGAACTCCTGGACTCAAAGGATTCTCCTGTCTCAGTATCCAATGTAGATAGGACTGCAGGCACATGCCATCACTCCAGCTAGGATTTATCTTCAGTAGAGGCAGGGTCTCACTATGTTGCCTGGTCTCGTCTTGAACTCCTGTCCTCAAGTGGTCCTCCCGCCTTGGCCTCTCAGAGTGCTTGGATTACAAGGTGTGAGTCACTGTGCCCAGCCTCAAACAACAGAAACTTAATACCTTACAGTTTTAAAAATGAAAAGTCCAAAATAGATGCTATTGAGCTAAAATCAAGATGTAGGCAGGGCTGTGTTACTTCTATAAGCTCTAGCCCATTTCCTTGTGTTTCTGATTTCATTGGGGTTTCCTGTGGCTCTGCCTCCCTTCCATCTTCGAGGGCAGTGGGTTGCACTGCTCAGACCTCCCCTTCCACCTCACATCTCTTCTGACTCTGATGCTCCTGTCTCCTCTTTCACTTATAATACCCCTTGTTATTATATCAGGTCCACCTAGATAATCCAGGCTAAATCTTCCTATCTCTAGAGCCTTAATTTAATCATACCCATGAAGTCTATTTTTCCATGAAAGGAAAGCTTTGAGGGCCCTTTTCTGCCTACCACACTGCTTAAGTTCAATATATGCCTACTGAGCCCGGGTACAGTGGCTCACGCCTATAATTCCAGCACTTTGGGAGGCCGAGGTGAGAAGATTGCCTGAGCCCGTGGGCAACTTGGTAAGACCTCATCTCTACAAAAGATAATTAAAAAAAAAATTAGCTTGGCGTGGTAGCACACACCTGTGATTCCAATTACTTGGAAGACTGAGGCAGAAGGATCACCTGAGCCCAGCAGGTCGAGGTTGCAGTGGCCGTGAGCATAACACTGCACTCCAGCTTGAGCGAAAGAGTGAGACTCCTATTCAAAAATACAAACAAAAAATATATGTACACTGAGAGGCCATGGTATTGAACATACATTCTATGTAAAAACCCATGTGCTCTTGGAGGGCAGGGTCCTAGGATATTTCATCACTGGATCCTCGGTTGGTACCCAACACTGTGCTTATAATAGATGCTCAATAAATATTTGTTGCACAAATAAATGCATGAATGAATGCACACTTTCTTTTTTGTTTTTTTGACATGGACTTTCTTTTCTTTCTTTCAAGAAATTTCAAAACTACAGTGAATACTATAACAAGTGCCTGTTGACGTACCGTTCAACGTTGAGACTATTTTTAATATTATGTTTTATATACACATTTTTTCTTTAGAAAATGAAATACTTCTTGTGAGATTGTGTTTAAATTTTGCTGACCTACAAGTTGTTTTTGACTCTGCTCTGTTCAGTTTTGGTTGTTTTGTAACAGAGGTTAATGATGGACTCTGTCTGTCTTTTTTCCTGCTGAAACTTGTTGAGAACGTGTGTCCAATACTCCCAGTTCTGAAGTGAGGTTAGAGATCAACAGGGCTGACATTGGTGAGATATACTTCAGCCTTAAAAAGAATCATAGTGGCCTAGGGAAATCTGGAGGGGATTCTGGAGGGAGGCATCTATGAGCTTTGAGCACCAGCCTTGTCCCCAGAGACAGGTGACAGAATTTCCATCAGTTCACTCAGAGAACTCCATGTGTCTCTGTGGAGCTTGGGGCACACTGTTACCCTGCTCTCCAACTCATACTTGGGAAGTCTAAAGCGCAAGTGATGACAGCTGGCTACTGAGCAGATGGGAGGAGAGAGAGTGCTGGACCAAGGATGGCCTGCCTTCCCAGAATTTTTCAGAACCAGGTATGGGCTACCTGAGAAAGAGAGCAGGCCCAGGGAGGCCCCACATGCTGACAATGAGGAGGAGTTAGGGACAGGCAGAAGGAAGCTAGAGATGACATCTAGGGACTGAGGAAGGAATTATAAGTGGTCAGCCAGGGGAGGGGGTCTTTGAGTTAAAAGAATTCAAGGTGATGCTCTCTAGCACTGAGGTCTCAGAAGTAGCCAGTCATGTGCACTTTGAGAGAAGGTTGGCCAAGCCCAAACCCACCTTCAGAGCCTACAAATGTACTAGTCAGGCAAGAACTGTGCCATCCTTCCTGTCCTCCCTTCCCTTGCTCCAACCAGGATACCATCTTTCCACCGCAGGGGCCACCCTGAAGCAGGCCCAAGCCCGGAGACGAACGGGAATGTTATAACAATTATATGGGACTCTGCGTGCTAACTACTGAACTGAGCCTTTTTTGGAAGCAAAAGTGACTGGAGTACTTTTTATTACCTGATGAAACTTGCCTTAGATTTTATCCAAGGGATAGGGTAGATCTAGCCACACAGAGGAGATTGAATAAAGTTGTTTTTGGATCACACCCCAGGCATCCTGAGCAGACAATGTGATGGTGATGACTGTGCATTTTGAGTCTCAGAATGGAGCCTCCCTTCATCCGAAAGAAAGAAGGGTATCCGTCCTGCAAACCCCGCCCCCATGTGTTCCTTCAGAAGTAATTTGGGTTTTCTTCTTCATAAGCTGTCTGTCTGTAGCTTAAGAATAGTTCCTCTCCAGTCTTTGCTCTTTGATCTTACTGCCTTTGCTTTCACTTTGCCTAGAGGGCCAACAAAGGTGTGAGCATCTGGTAGCTGACTGGGAGGGGCTTAGTCATGTAGGGGAATGACATTTCCTGGATGGATCCTGGTGACTTTGGGAATGCACTCATCACTCATGAGCTTTTGAAACAGTGGTGTCTGGGAACTCGCCTGAAAGCTGTCCTCATTGCCTTTTCAAATAAGCTCAAGGCAAAAGGGCCTAGGCACTTGAAGGAAAAGAAAAGTGGGCTCGCTGTCTTCTCCAGGGTCTAAGTCTCTCTCTGAGGTACAATGGTTGTGCCTTTGGTTGGAGGAGTGAGGGAATCAGAGTGTGAGGGCCAAGAGGAAACTCTGAAAGTGTGGAGTTCAATTCTTGAAATCAACAAGGCCCATGGAGGTTATGACTGATTCAAGGTCACATGGCTGGTAGGAGGCATAGCCAGTACTGAAATCCAGGTCTGTCTGGTGGCAAAGTCTGTACCCTTTTCCCCACAACCTGTTCACCTCTGTCACAGAATTGGAAGGGAACTTTCAGGATAATGAACACCAATCCTTTCTCTGAGTGAGTGAGGAAACAGGTCCGGGGGACAAGTGCTTTCCCCAAGGTTGCACAGTAAGTGACTGGCAGGGTCTAGAGGCCAGTCTACTGGTTCTCATGAAGGTGCTCTTTCACTCCAGGTGCCAGGATGAAGCTACACATCTCAGAGGAGTTGGGGGGAGGAGGAGCGAGTAGTTTCAACACAACACACGTCCCGACTCTATCCTCTCCCATCCTGCCTGTTTGGATTGCCTTATAGCAATAGATGTCTCAATGGGCACTCTGCCTTGCAGTCAGATTGCCTTCTTCTTCTTCTTCTTTTTTTGATTTGGAGTCTCCCTGTCACCCAGGCTGGAGTGCAGTGGCACTCTCACAGCCACTCCAGCATCGGCCTGCTGGGCTCCAGCGATCCTTCCGCCTCAGCCTTCCAAGTAGCTGGAACTACAGGCGTGTGCTACCATGCCCAGCTATTTTTTTTTTAATTGTATAGATGAGATCTTGCCAAGTTGCCCGGGCTGGTCTCCAACCCGTGGGCTCAGGTAATCCACTCATCTCAGTCTCCCAAAGTGCTGGGATTATAGGCTGAGCCACCTAGCCTGGACCAGATTGCCTTCTTTTTTTCTCTCTCTCCCTCTTCATTTCCTTTCTTTCCTTTATATTTGCATTTAAGTTTCATTTTACATAATCAGCATCTCAACATAAGAGGCAGGATATTATAGTGAAATGAATGTGACCTTCACATCAATGATAAAACCAAATAATAGTAACAGCCAACACATCCACAGGGCAGGCATTGTTCTAAGAGTTTTACATACTGCTATGGACCGAACTGTGTCTCCCCCAAATCCATATGTTGAAGCCCTAAGCTCTAATGTGATGGTATTTGGAGATGGGCATTTGGGAGGTAATTAGGGTTAGATGAGGACATAAGGATGGGGCACTCATGGCCACTGCAGCCTCGATCTCCTGGGCTCAGGCAATCCTTCCGCCTCAGCCTTCCAAGTAGCTGCAACCACAGGCGCACACCACCACACCTGGCTAATTTTTTGATTTATTGTAGAAACGAGGTCTCACCAAGTTGCCCAGGCTGGTCTTGAACCTCTGGACTCAGGCAATCCTCTCACCTCAGCCTCCCAAAGTGCTGGGATTATGGCCTTGAGCCACTGCGCCTGGTCAATTTTTTGTTAATTTCTTATGAAATTACACCCAGAGAGGTCTGCATCCACTCTAACTGCCTGTTTGAGGATATGGGTCTGGAACATCAGTATTTTAACCATTTCTGGTGACTGGTTGGGAGCCCTGGCTCTGGGGTTGGGGAGGCAGTGGGGGCTGGTGCAGGCAAGAAGCTCATTAGTTGCACACCAAGGAGGGAGATAAAGCCTGGTGGCTTATAAAATCCTGGCAGTCACCAGGGATCAGCCTCTCCCCAGAGAACCCTGCTTTAGCCAAGTGGGGAGAGCAATCTAACCCTTGCTCCAAAATCTCTAAGCACACTAGATTTCACAACTTCCTGGAGGAGGACCATCCATGGGCCCAGACCCAGCTCCCAGGCGCTTTCCCAATCCTGCTTGCTGAATTTAACCTCATTTTCCCTCCTGGACTAATTAAAATAATTGTAAATGTGTTATTTATGGATTGACTAAAATCATTCTTTATTCCACAAAAACAACTGAGGGGTCTAAATTAGCACAATGAGGACCATATATTCAAGAACGTTCACTCAGTGCCATCATCTAGCTCGCACGACACCCTTGTTGCTCTTCTGCAGAGACTGAGGACAAGAGGTTCTATGACTTGCCTGGACTATTTAGCTAGAAAATGCCAAAGCTAGAAATTCTAAACTGGCTTCCTGATTCGGGTACCCATGTGTTTCTTCTCCTGGTATTTCACTCTTAGGGGAACAACAAGTCTTCAGCCTGGAAAATGAGGAAGGTAATCCAATGGCCGTCTCTCCACCACTCCCGCCTACACTTCAGTAGCATCAGCAGCTTGAGATGGATGGAACAACAGCTGCACTAACAGCTTTATTCTCACAGGTCCTGCGCACAGCCTTCAGTGAAGCTCTGTGAAGGCAGGGATTGCCACCCACGGCATATTACTGAGGATGTAGTCAGACCCCACACAAATTTTCTTAAAAAAATAAAATTAAGGCCGGGTGCGGTGGCTGAAGTCTGTAATCCCAGCACTTTGGGTGGCAGAGATGAGATAATTACCTGAGCCCAGGGGTTCGAGACCAGCCTGGGAAAGTTGGTGAGGCCTCTTCTCTACAATAAATCAAAAAATAAGCCGGGCATGGAGGTGTGTGCCTATAGTTCCAGTTACTTGGAAGGCTGAGGTGGAAGGATCACCTGAGCCCAGTAGATCGAGGCTGTGATGGCCTTGTGTGCCACTGCACTCCAGCAACGAAGTGTGACTCCAACTCCAAAAAAAAAAAAAATTACGAGACTCACTCTGTTGATCAGGGTGTAATGCAGTGGCCTGAACATAACTCATTGCAGCCTTGAACTCCTGGGCTCAAACAATCCTCCTGCCTCAGCCTTCAGAGTAGCTGGGACTACAAGCATGTACCACCATGCCCGGCAAGTTGTTTTTTTATTTTTTGTAGAAACCGGGTCTCGCTTTGTTACCCAGGCTGGTGTCAAACTCCTGGGAAGATCCAGGGATCGTCCTACCTTGACCTCCCAAAGTGCTGGAATTATGGGTGTGAGCCCTGGGCCCGGCCCCCACACAAACTTTCAATTCTCTGTCCCATGTCTCATAAACTTAGGTCTTTGGTATGCCTGGGTTACCAAGTTTAGTTCTTGCATCAGCTGATTTCATAGTTTCTTACTTTATGTTGGATATTATTTTTCCTCATAATGATTGCTAGATAAGGTAGATTTTTGATATGCTTTTAAGATATCAATGTAATTTTTTTTTTGCTACTTTAATTTTTGCCTCAACATTCTTGGGTAGCTACAGAAAAAGTTTGTTTTATTTTCAAATATAAACATGTATATACATCTCTCTGACATTTGCATTTTCATAATAACTTCAAAATTTTTAAAGTACAAATAAAATAAAAAGTAAACCCATGTTGCTTTAGGACTATCTTAAGAAATGTGGATAAAGACAGATGTTGGTATGCAGCTGCTTATATGGGTCTTTAACAGGTTTTTTTCAAAAGCATGCATAAATCATAGTCCTTTGATGGAGTTCTTAAGTAATATCTGACTAACGCAAAGCTTGCGATCCTGGAGCTGTCATAAAAATTTAATATTTAATTCTAGATTGATCCTATTTTACCGCTGTGCAAATGACTTGTCTCAGGTGGCACAGTAGGTTGTCCTGAAAACCACTAGCTAGAACTGCAGAATTGGGCTAGATGAGGCTTGAGGGTCACAGCCCAGCATGGAGATAAATATTTTCCTTTCACCATTTACCGCTCTCCAAAGGTGGGTTCTGTGTCTCTGGGAATCTCCATTCTTGGAGAGTAAAGGTCCTATTTTGTGTAATTTCATTTTGGGGGGTAAGGGTGGGTTGGGGTCTAAAGCTTAGCATTTTGGGAACTTGATGAAAGGTTGCAAGGTTTTGTTCAACATCTTCCCCAGGAAAACTTATGCCCCTTATGTCAATAAGACTCCTAAGCTTCTCTGAGTTCCTTGGTAAAAACATCTCATGAAGCAATCAGTCATTCACACACTAGTATGATTTACTCATCTTTAAAGGGATAGGTGTCTGAGGCTAAGATCCTCTAAAGGGTAGAGGTGGAAGGTGAGAAAAGTAATGCTCCATCCTCTCATCTCTGTGCTTTGCAGTCCTCTTCATCCTTCAAGATTCCTCTCAAATGCCACTTCTTCTAGGACGCCTTCCTTCATCTCTCCAGTTAGAGAGATTGCTTCCTTCTCATTGCTTCAATAATATATTTTTCATGTCTTACACAAATACCTCTTATAATCTTTACCATATATTTAGCTATCTGAGCATTCATTTTATATTCCCCTCTGGACTGGTAACCCCTTGACGGCAGGGGATCCTTTTGATTTACTTTCTTACTCCCATGTATTGTCTAGCTTGGAGAAGGTAAGGTTATCTTCTGATCTCTTAAAACCATGACATTGCTTAGAAGTGAGATGCAAGGTGTCTATGTCTAGTTTTGCACAGGCTTTTCTAGTTTTTTGGTCATCCCCCTACAGCAAAGTTTGTGCCACTTGGAAAGGTGCCTTCGATTTCCTTTCTACTCTCACAGTCTTGGTGTAGAACCTGTGGTCCCCACCCACTGTGCGTGGCCTGCCAACCTGCTCGGGTTTCAGATAATGTAAGTTTGATTTCTAGCTGTGGCCTTCCTAGCTTTGTTGTGTCCTTGAGTAAGTCATATCATCTCTCTTTTCAGTTTCCCCCGTTATAAAATTGGCATCTTACTTGCCTCTTACAACTTTGTTCTGAGAATTGGAGATATTACATCTGCAGTACTTAATACAATGCTTTGCACAAAGTAATCTCAATAAATAGTAGCAATTATTATTTTTCAATGAGGTTAAAGAACAAAAAAGGCTTAAGATAATGTCTGGTACATGGTAGGGCTGTGAGAACTGTGTGTAAGCTGTTGTTTTTACTCTCATATTCGGAAAATAATACAATGTTGTAATAAGAGCAAGAGTTTTGGAGTCTACTTTGGGTTCAAATATCTGCTCTGCTAATTGCTAGTTGAGATATCTTGGGTAAATTACTTAATCTTTCTGAGATCAGATTCCTCATCCCTACAATAGAAGATAATTCTACCTTTTAGAATTGTTGTGGTGATTTAGATAGACCAGACAAACAAACACACAAATATTTCAAGTTGTAGATGGATTGTATTTACCCAAAATGGTCACAATAATATCCCTTATCTGATAGGCTCTCCTAGAACCTTGCCACCCTCCCTCCTACTCCTATCAGGAAAGATCTGGACTCTAAATCCTCTCTCTGTGAACCTAGGTGAGCTTGTGGGTCAAAAGAAGGCACTCGTTGTGATATGGGGTGCCTTCCTGGACTAGGTCATACAATTCTATGTAGCTTCCACCTTGTTGGTTGCCACTTGCATTTGGAGTCCCGAGTGCCATGTAAGAAATATACCATGAGGTGAGGAAGTCCAGGGCCACACAAAAAGGCCACATGTAGGTAGCCTGCCAGTGGCCCCAGGTGAGGCTTCAGTCAACAGCCAGCATCAACTACACAGATAATGTGAGAGAAGACGCTTCCAGATGATTCCAGCCTCAGCCTTTGAATCTTCTCACATGAGTCCCCAGACATTGTGGAGCAGAGTCAAGCTGTTCCCCTGAGCTCTTTTCAAATTCTTGACCCACAGAAACTGAGTTGTTTAAACAGCAAAATTTGGGGTAATTTGTTATGCAGCAATAGATATTGAAACAGGGTGCTAATAAAGTACTAGCAGTACTACCAGATGAGAGCAAGTAACAGCGTGTGTTACTAGAGCGATTATTAGAATTCTTCCCATCTGGTAGGGTTTACGTCCACCCTCGCGGCCCCAGGAGGCTGAGCAGCTGCCTGGAGAACACCGCCCTCTCTGCCCCGCCCCCAAGCTCTCAGCCAATGAGAACCCAGCTTGTATTCCTCCCTCTCCACGCCCCGCCCCATGGTTGCCGGGGCACAAGAGGTGGCGAGGGGCCGGAAGTGGTTTTGTTGGCCTCTTGAATCACGCGCTGTGAGGATGTTAGGGGCCCCTCTTCCTTGTTTGGGTGCAGCTTTCTTCCCCGCTGAGGAGGGGCAGCGAGTGCTCAGGCTGCCTTTGTGTGGGACCGGTGGCCTTGCCTGGGCGAGGCCGGCTCGTTAATCTCCTGTCCTTTGCCGCTTTTACATACTGGCTGGACAGAGGTCAGCCTCATGGGACACATTCTTTGTTGCAGTTAAGCCAAGCCCTTTAGGTCTCAGAATTGGTTTAAGCCTGATTAACTCACAAGAAAAGGGGAAATTTACATTTGGGACTGGAGAATAAGATATTTAAGCCACTCTTAAAAATAAGTGTTTTCCAGCTCGCTACTTTCAAAGCCAGGTGCGCTGTCGCTCTCTGTCTCTGTCTGTCTGTCTGTCTGTCTGTCTCTCTCTCTGGTCTGTCGCTCTCAATCTTATTCCCTTCTCATCTCCTCTCTCTCTCTCCCTCCCTCTCATCGCTGTCTCTC
This sequence comes from Tarsius wallacei, assembly GCA_963574415.1. NCBI lineage: Eukaryota > Metazoa > Chordata > Mammalia > Primates > Tarsiidae > Tarsius > Tarsius wallacei. The sequence goes on from CAUYQG010257679.1 coordinate 17,418, forward strand.
TCCTCTATCTCATCTTTCTCCCCGCCCCGCCTTCACACTCAGGCTGGCTTTTCCTCTGCTTTCCTCCTTTTCTCTCCATTCTTTTTTCACCTCCACTCTTATTACTTACTCTCTTTCCCATTCTCCTCCAAATTCTGCTCTCTCTGTTTTCTCCTGTCCTTTGTCTGTCTCTCCATTTTCCCCTGTCACTTTTCAGCATCTTTGTTCCTGAATGGTGAAATGTGCAGCTGTCTTTGAAGCTGATGTCGATGTGGTCACCAAAGGATTACAGAGGGCAGCTGGAATTCTGGGACTTTGGCAATTAGCTTTGCTTATGTTGTGAGCAGTCTTGGTGGGGAATGTGCCCAGCAACGTGTTTTAGATCTAATGGGCCAAATCTTCCCTTGTGCAGAGAGGCTGATGGAAGCCACATTGTGGGGTTGATGGTCCATCCACCAAGGCTCACTGGTATGTCTCCTTTGCTGCTCTTTGAAGGGCAATTGCAGGGCAGTGAATAAGGCAGAGATCTGAGGATGATGAGGCCTCTCTCTGAAGGCTTTGGAAAGAGCCTTGGACTTGCGGTAAAGATCTCAGGTCCCACTGGCTGTGTGATCTCTGGTCAATCATGTTACCTCTCAGAGCCTGTTCCTCATCCACAACATGGAATAATGACAGTCATCTTGCCTTCCTCAGGAGACGATTATGAGGCTCACAGGAGCTAATGAATGAGAAAGCATTTTGTAAAGTATAAAGTGCTCTACGAATTTAAACCCTTTTTTATTATTGTTGTTATCATGATCATAATTTTTATGTCCCACTAATGTTCATCTTACAACTCATCAGTGTTAAGGAGAATAAGCTCTAAGAGGAACAAAATCTTGTTTCTCCCTTGTGTGTGAATTTATGGCTTACTTGTGGGAAATAAATATCACTGTTTCGAGGGGTCTTTATCAAGCCCCCCACTTCTGTCTTACCCTGCTCCTTTTAGCCTGCCTAGCCCTTTCTACTAGTGGGCCTGGGAAGGCCAGAGCCGGCCCTGCAGACCTGCACAGGCTGCTTTCTGCGACCCTGTATCCTGTCCCATTCCAGCAACTGCCCACTGTGGTGCAAGCCCAACCCCAGTGTTTGTTCCTGAGACAGAGTAGCTTCTCTGAGGGTAACCCCATTGCGCCCCAGGACCCAGCCAGCCTTCTCAGGTAGTCCTCCCTCCCTCTTCCCTAAACTGGCTTCGGCCATCCTCACCTCAGTCTCTTGGGCTCCCCCTTGTGGTAGGTTTCGGCCACACCCACCTCACGGATCCTCCAGGAGGTCCTACATTACCTGAAGAAGGAAGTTGCCCATTGAAGGAATGGTGGCTCTGCTGACCTCAGATTTCTCCACTGACCTCGATGCCTCTGAGAGGAGTAAAGACAGCTCTGGGGAGCTGCAGCCACCTCCCTGCCCTTGCTTGGCTTGGCAGTTCTTTGTTTTGTTAAAACCAGTCATCACAACCTTATTCCAACCTGAATCCACATTCTCATCAATTCTCAAATCTGGATCAGACACAACCCCCCCAAGAGTTGAGGGGGTTTACAGGAAGGACAGGAAAGAGGGGGAAAGGATTCAGTCGAGGGTTTGGTTTCTCACCTCTCGGCCTCACCCCAGTGGCGGTGCCAACCCATCTAACCTGGCCTTGATCTGTCCTGGGCTCCTGGCCCCTGATGTGGTGCATTGCCCATTTTTGCTCCTCTCTTTGAATCTTGGAGTCGCTGTCCACTTGGTCTCCCAATCCCAACCCCGCTTTGGCTCCCACAGCTACTCCAAGAGGAGCTATCATTGCATTTTACACATGGGGAAACTGAGGTCCAGGAAGTTAAATAGTCCAGTCTGCAGTCTGAGGGCTCCTGAATCGAAGAGCCAGAAGGTGAACCCAATGGGAAGCTCATTCCATTACGATGTGCTGCCTTCTCTTTGTTTTTACAAAAATGATTAGGGCTTGGCCTTTGCCCTCAAAGAGCTCAGGGCCTGATGGACATAAACAGACAATCACATAAACAAATACCTGCTAGAAACCAAGGCAATAGTGGGATAAGGGAGCCATGTACCCATAGCTCTGAAAAATACAGAAGAGCGAGCCATTAATTTTGCCTGAGGAGCTGGTGGTAGTGGTGGTGTATAGTTGTGTGTGGTATAACTTTTTGAAGAGGACCTGCCACGAGGCAACAAGGTTAGTATTTTTTCCCAGGTCAGAAATCCAGAGAGCAAATGTAGGTTTGTGTGTTGCCATTCTTCCAACCTTGTCCATGGCAGACATTGCTAATCTGTCTTCCTCAGTGAATCCAGATATGGCTGCAGAAGCCTTTGCCACAAAATGTCCAGGTGACTGTACCTTTTTACTGAGGCTGGCAGACAAGAGAGCATTTCTGGCTACTCTGGAGTCTTAGACAAAACCTTTTGTTTTCTGCAGAAACGGGCCCAGAGAAGGGAGTGACTCTTGTGTGTCACAATAGTGCAAGAGCACCTCCAATTCCACCAGGATCTGCTTCACTGAACGATTTTCTTTTTTCCTGGACATGATTTAGTTCTTCCTAAATATTTATGGAGTTCTTGTGCTAATGACATGAACAGAGAATATTAACTTGTGTTGCCGCTCATTCTCACAACTACTTGTGAGGTAGTCACAATTATTGCCATTTTACAGAAGAGTAAACTGAGGCTCAGAAATTTAAATAACTCTCTCAAGGCCACACAGCCAAGAAGCTATAGGATCAACACTTGGGCTCAGGTCCATCTCACTCTAAAGCCTATTTATTTTTTAAATTCTTCTAAATTTATTATATATATTCTTCTAAATATTATGGAATATTTAAAAATCTAAAAGGATTTAAGATATAATGTACAGCCTTTTCCCCACTCCCTAGTCAGGAACTGAAACAGTCTGTTTTATTTTTGTAAAATACCATCCTGCCCTTCATAACACATAAATAAAAAAGATTGAATAAAGTAATTGAGCAATGTTGAACATTTCTCAATGAAGCCTGCTTTTAGTGGAGTTTTAAAATAAATTTTCTTTATAAATTGAAATAATATCTTTGGATTTCTGAGATTGCAGCAAGGAAAGCCTGCAGTTCACAGACCTGGTCGTCGAGGAGTAATTTAATGCCACAGACATAGATTTCTCGTTTTACCTTTAATCAATTTTAACAAGCCAGATGGTCGTTGCAGCGAGTCCTTTGGCCTCTCCCTTTTCTGCCTCTGCCACTCTCAGGGATTTATTTGAACTTGATTCCTGGTAACAATCTCATACCTTTCTGCCTTCTCCTGCCTCCATTTGGGTCACTCCCTGATATTCAAAACTCTATCTTCTCTGGCCTCTTCAGTTAGAATTAACCTTTCCTTCCATACTCTGCACTGTCCCTCAATACACGGTATCCCTCATAAAACATGCATATGCCTTGCATCAGTTATCTGTATAATTTTCACATGAGATCAGCCTCGCTCACCCATAATCTATGGAACAGTAGTTATCATAACTGTGAAGGAGTTACAGTTTCCCAGTGCTTCTCCTAGTCATAATCTTATTTAAAACCTACAATATCTCTGAGGTATTTTTTTAAATTTAATTTTACATATATGACCATGGAGACTCAGAGAGGCGAGGTGACTTGCCCAAAGTCACACAGCAAGCTAGTTGCAAGATTTGGAGCAAATTTAGTGCTCCTTTTCTTTCCTCTAGAGTATACACATAATTTTAAAAACTGAAATTTGTTATACTTTTATTCAAAGAACCAACCAGCTGTTGCTTTATTCTGTAAGTATTTGTCACACTTATTATGTGCCAGGAATTATGCTGGGTTCTGGGGGAAACAGTTGTGAAGTTTAGAGTGGAGTAGGGAAACAGGTAATAAACAAGTCAGCAAAGAAATACACACGACGTGGCAGGCTGAATAATATCCTTGCACCCCTGTGAAGAGGCTCACATCTTTGCGGAATCTGTGAAGGTTACCTTACATGGAAAAAGGTCTTTGCTGATGGGATTCAGTTAAGAATTTTGAGATGGGGGATTAACCAACCTGGATTACCTGGACAGGCTAGTGTAATGAGAGAGAGTCTTTGGGAAAGGGAGGCAGTAAGATCAGGGTCAGAGAAGTCAATCTCATGAGGGAAGTAGAGATCTGGCTGATTGAACAGCTTTGAAAATGGGAAGGGGCCATGAGCCAAGGGAAGAGGGCAGCCTCTAGAGGCTGGGAAAGACAGGAGACCAGCTCTCCCCTAGAGCCTCCAGGAAGAATGCAACCCTGCCGACCCATTTTAGACTTCCAACTTCCAGAACTAAAAGAGAATAAATAAATCTATGTTACTTTCAGTCACTAGGTTTGTGGCAATTTGTTACAGCTGCAATAGGAAACCAATACACAAGGCAATTACAGATTATGACTAAAAGAGACATTTTGAAGAGAGGACAACTGGGGAAACCCTCTCTGACGAGAGGATGAGGGTGAACCAGTTCGAGGAAGAGCATTCCAGACAAAGGGAATAGCAGGTGCAAAGGCCCAAAGGAGCCTGTGTTATGAGGGACAAAAACAGGGCTGGGGTGACTAGAGCTTAGAGAGACAGCAGAAGGTGGTATGAGGTGAGGGTGGAGATTTAGGCCAGCGTCGGATTTGATTGGACCTTCTAGGCAATAGTGAGAGGTTGGATTTTTGATTTTTTTTTCTTTTAAAACAAATGAGAAACTCTTGAAGAATTTTAAGCCAGGAGAAAGGTAAATTGCATTGCCCAAAGTTCCCAGCATGATGAAGACCCATTTTTGGGGCACAGGGAAAATGTATACCCATTCAAGACCAACCCACCCTTGAAATTAGCTGTACCAGGTTCTCAGAACATGTCCAGTCCTCATCAGGAAGCAGGGGTTCTAATTTCTGCCAGTTATGGGTTGGGTACTCCAATTCTGTGGGGGACAGTTACCTCTGATGTGAACCGTGGGCAGGAGACAATGCTGTCACACTGAGTGTAGTTTCCTGTAGTGAGACATGGAAGAGCACTGGGCACAACTGAGCTCAGAAATGCCCCTGCCAAGGGCAGGACTTGCTATGTGATGGACAATGCAAATATCTTGCTTATCCCTTGCTCTGCCTTTAGAATGGCAACTCTGTGATCCCTGTTTGTGATCCCTGTGTTTCTAGTTTTAGCACTTAGTAGACATTCAAAAGGCACGTGTTGGAAGCATAGATAATTGGTGGGAAAGGACATCAATAATTTAGCCATCCCCCTTTTTTAGGGAGCAGAAACAGAAAGAGAGCCAATAAGCCAGAAAATATAACATCAAAACAACCTAAGTCAGTTTTGCTATAATGCTTGTTTTGAAAATATGAATTTGATCTAATGCAGTGTATGCTAGGAACCAAAGTAAGCATAAGGCAGCTTTCCTCCATAAAAAACACTAGATGAATGCCCAAAACCCAGTTGAACAGAGCTAAGTAAGAATACACAACACCCACACACTCAACAGCCACCTAGGTCCCTGCATGTGTGAGGTTCCACACCCGTCCACAGCCGGCACTGCAGCTTCTGTCCAATTTCAGACAGTCCTCCTCCCAACACCTCACAATTACTCATGGTCTCTCTGGCACCTACTTCCACAAGCTGACTACAGGTTTGTATTAAGGTCAAGTGTCATATTTACTATAGTATTTGTGTATTTAACCATTCAATGTGTCTGCAACAGTGCTACTGTTTTATTAGATTCCCATTTTTAAAAAACATGTCCCTGGTGAAGTATTTGAGTGTTGTGACCATTTTCCATGTAAACCCTGTGGTTTTTAGTGGGTGATTTTTTTTTTAGCATACATATGTGGCATTAGAGCAGAACTGACTGTGCCTTCTTCTGTCTGCAACACCAGGCAAACAAGAAAACACACACAGTGCTTAGCAAGAAAGTGAAATCAAACCAGTAAGCACTAAGAATGATTCATGATGTCTTCCTGGCATATAGGACAAGCCTTCTATTAGTTATTAATTTTTTCATCCATCCTTCCATTCACTTATTTATTCTAAAAATATTTATTAAGTGCCTACTATTGTTGGGCAGATAGACCCTAGTGATACAGCAGAAAACAAAATGAGAGTCTTAGGAATCTTAGGGTTAGGAGAACCCTAAGGTTACCATGGGGAACAGTAATGATAGTTCATCTTTATTATAGGCTTACTATGCATCAGGCACTGTGATCAGCATGTGAAATATGTCATTGTATTCAATCTTTTCAGTAACCTGGTGGTTATTGGCAGATATTACCAATAAGTGAGGTAGGCATTATCATTTTTTTCATTTCCCAGATGAGGATACTGAGGCTTAGCAATAAGTAGTAGAGCCAACATTTACCCGTGGGCCCTGTGACTCCAGAGCCTGTGCTCTTGAATGACAGTGTTGAGATATGGCCACCCTGCCTCTGTTTACTTATCTCTGGTGTTGGGGAACACATTGCCTCTCTGTTTCTGGAGCAGCCTATTCCATCTTTGGCAGCATATCAAAGGGGTGAATAGAAGGGGGTGCCAACAAGATGCATATACATCTTAAGAGATGTCATCTATGCATTACTTTTTGAAGTTGAATTTAATTATGGTAGCAAGAGTAGTATGACGTTCGCCTAACCTTGATTCCAGCATTTCTTGGACTGTCCTTCCTGTCACATGGTGATGCTAGCATTCATTTGATTAATGCCATCTTTTGAGCGAACATCATACTCAAAATGTATATACATTTTTTGGCACCCTCTGTAATTTTTTTCTTTTTTGAGTTGAAGTCTCACTCTTGTCACCCAGGCTGGAGTCCAGTGGTACACTTAAGGCCACTGCAACCTCGACCTGTTGGGCTCAGGTGATTCTTCTGCTTTAGTCTTCCAAGTAGTTAGAGCTACAGACGCATACCACCACGCCCGGCTAGTTTTTGTGATTTATTGTAGAGACTAGGTCTCACCAAGTTGCCCAGACCGGTCTCGAACCCCCGGGCTCAGGCAACCCTCTCGCCTCGGCCTTCCAAAGTGCTGGGATTACATGCTGAGTAACTGTGCCTGGCCCACACCCTGTATTTTAACAGCTGGCACTGGAGCTCATTGTAGAGGGAGAGTTGAATTCATTTAAGAAAATACGTTGAGAGTCCACTTCCTTTGGGGGAGCAGAGGACTCTGAGGGGAAATCTGAAAGGACACCAAGTTTTATGTTTTGCATAAGATTTTAATAGGAAATTATGGGTTGGGCAGAAGAGAGGGGGAAGAAGAGACAGAAGGGACTGTGAAACCTGGCAGAGCACCAGTGCCCGTGGGGAATGGTGGCCAGCGAGGGTGTCCTGTGGGTGGAGCGGCTACAGGCTTTCAAAGGCTGGGGAGGACTTTGATGTTGTTTGTTTTGCTGTGAGTTCAACCCTTTCTTCCCCCAGGCCTCCATAGAGTCTGTGGCACACAAGGGAGAGATCAAAGCTCAAAGGTCATGTTCCAAACTGGGCTGGAATGGAACACACTGGGGAGGAGGGACCTGCAACCCTAGTACCTGCCCACTGAGTGATGGCCAGCCACTGCCGGATTTCCTTGGCCAGTTGAGGGAGGCAGAGCCACCGTTGGGATGGGAGGAAACCAGAACCAGCTGAGTAGCTGGGAGCTGAGTTCTGAGGAATTTGCAGATGTCTGGGGACCTCAGGTGTAACTCAGGGCAGTCAGGTCCATTTTTATGTAATTCTTAAAGGACTAGGGAAACTTGGGAGGCCTCTGGGTTACAGTAGTTAGGCATAAGGGCTCTTAAACAAAGGAAAGCTGGATTTGAATCCCAGATGGGCCATTTATGAGGTGACCTTGAACAATGCTCTCAACCTACCTCCCCTCAGCTATCTTCATCTACATGGAGATGACCTATCCTACCTTGTGTGGTTATTTTGAGGACTGAATGTATGTAAAATGTTTAGCACAATGCCAGGTGTGTTAATCAATCAATTGATGGTCTTATAACTGACTCCAGTTATGGAGTGTCAATAGCATAGGGTTTTACTTGGTTGGATCAAGGTTCAAAATCCAGTTTCACTACTTACTAGCCTTTTCTACCCAAGCCTGGGACTGGCTCTTAGCAAAATGGGGAAATTAGGCCTACCTGCGAGGGCTGTGATGTGGGCTAAATGGGAGGATCGAACATGCCTAATGCTCTGCCAGGTACACAGTAGATGTCCAATGATCAGTGCCAAGGCTAATTCATAGGGTGCCCCTTCCTGTGGGTGATATAGTCTGCAGGTTTCAGCCCCACTTACCATCCTGGCCTGGGTACCTTTGTGCAGTGTGCAACATGCACATCTGTAGGACATGGTCTACCCATGGTTGGCAGCTGTTATGACTGTGCCAGTTAGTATTCTTCTGCTTCTGACTACCCACTTTGTTCTGGCTAAAGACTGTTCCAGGTGTAGAAGAAAGCACCTAGGCCCCTTCTTGGTTTTCTCTTTCCAATTGCTTTTCTTCTTGTGACCTGGTTTCTACAACCCGCTTTCCTACCGCCGCCCTTGATCAGCCTGCAGGCAGGATCCTGGCCAACCCCTGTCTGCTCAGCTGGCCTGGAGACCACTCAGCCAGAAGGCTGGATCAGTGGCCTTCCTCCTGCCTCCAATGGCCTTCCTCCTTCCATAGGCCTAGCCTGGGATCTGGAACAGCCTCTACTGAGATAATCTAGTGCTTTAATTGTCAACAGCAGTCAGAATGAAGCAGATGATCACCACCCATAAAGGGTGCGAATCCTCAGTGGGAGCTGGGCTGACTACAGGGCCATTTTTAGTGGCTATTTTTAGTGGCTGGCCACAGAAGTGCAAGGAGAAAATGCCAAGCTGGAAGGCGGCCTGGTTGCGGAGGCTGGGCTCCAAGGGGCCTGCGTGTGACTTTCAACCTCTACTCTTTGTGGTTCCTGTCTGTCCATGGTGAGAGATGCAGGCACTGCTGATGGAAGCAGCCTTTCCTGTGCTGGAAGCTGAAGCAGACTGTGAGGGACAGTTTAGTGGGTGTAAGCTGGGTGTTTAGCCCACCGGCAATTCCTAACACCAGGGGCCTCAGCTCTCATAGTGTTCCCATTTTACAGGGGAGGAGACTGGGCCATGGATATATGAAATAGCTTTCTTTTCTTTTCTTTTCCTTTCTTCCTTCCTTCCTTCCTTCCTTCCTTCCTTCCTTCCTTCCTTCCTTCCTTCCTTCCTTTCTTTCTTTCTTTCTTTCTTTCTCTTCCTCTCTTTCTTTCTGTGCAATCATAGCTCACTGTAACCCCGAACTCTTAAGGCTCAAGCAATCCTCCCACCTTAGCCTCCTGAGTAGCTGGCACTACAGGTGTGTACTACCAACCCAGCTAATTTTTAAATTTTTGGTAGAGATGGAGTTTCGCTATGTTGCCAAGGCTGGTTTTGAATTCCTGGCCTCAAGTAATCCTCCTGCTTTGGCCTCCTAAAGTGCTGGGATTATTGGTGTGAGCCACTGTGCCTGGTCAGAAATAACTCTCATGAGATCATCCTTCAAGTAAGTTCTCATTGTAGTTGTCTTCATCATTGCTTCCTTAAGAGCATTTATTCAGTAGAGTGGTGAAATGAGGTGACCAGATTCCCTAGGTTTGCCTCCCAAACTGGTTGTGTGATCTTGGACACGTTACTTACCCTCTCTGAGTCCCAGTTTCCCATCTGTAAAGGAGGAAGCATAGAAGGCCCTTATAAATATGCTTGGCACCTAGGAAGTACTCCAATAGTGTCAGTTGTTGGTGGTATTATTTCTGTTGCTGGCCATCTGCTGGCACTTGCCGTGGATCCTAGCTGATCCCCACAAAAACACAGCAAGGAATTGTCAGCCCCATTTTTCAGATGGGGAAAGGGAGTCCCAGAGAGTTCAATCGAATTGAGAAGGGCACTACAGCTAGGAAGGTCAGGAGGTGGGCCTTGAACTCAGGACTCTGCCTTCCCAGCTCTAAGATCTTTCTCCTTTGTAGGCTGGAGCTTCCTACTGGCTGTATCCCATAGGAATTTGAACAGAGGAGACAGGTATCAAGAAGGTGATGAAGAGTGTGTGAATGTGTATAATGTGATAGAAAGTTTGGAGGGAAGGAAAAGAGCTATGACCCAGTGCTCAAGTTAGCAAAGATTTAGCTCCTCTTAACTCCCTCATGACTTCCAGGGTGTCCCTGAAACAAATTATGAGAGAAAGAGCCACAGATTCATTCTGAGTGACCACCCCCTGGCCTCGATATGGGATTACTCTCCAAACCTGCCCATGCTAAGTGGCATGGCCATGTGAAACTCGGGACTGTCCCCTCAGTAGCAGTTCTACCAGAGTCATGTGACCTCTATAGTCTGGCATTGGGGTATATCTCTCTCAGCCTGGCCTGCTTTGCTCTGTCCCTGACTATTCTGTCTTCTAAATCAGCAGTCTCCAACCTTTTTGGCATCAGGGACTGGTTTTGTGGAAGACAATTTTTCCACAGACTGGTGCAGGGGTGAGGGAGAGTGATTTCGAGATGATTCAAGAGCATCACGTTTATTGTGTACTTTATTTCTATTATTATTACATTGTAATATATAATGAAATAATTAAACAACTCACGATAATGCAAAATCAGTGGGAGCCCTGAGCTTGTTTTCCTGCAAATAGATGGTCCTGTCTGGGGGTGATGGGAGACAGTGATACCCAAATTGTGTTGCTTATGTCCAGTCTATTCTGTAATCTCATTTTGGTTGCTGCCACTGCAGAAAACCCTGAAGCACAAAGATAGGATGTTGGAAATGGAAGCAGACTTTTCACTGCTGATCTGACAGGAAGAGGAGCTCAGGCAATATTGCAAGCAATGCGAGTGACTGTGAATAGAATGAAGCTTCACTGTCTTATCCACTGCTCACCTCCGGCTGTGTGGCTTGGTTAGGCCACAGTTGGGGATCCCTGTTCTAGATAACTCTTCTATGCACCTTTCCTCTCTATCACACTGCCACTGATTTAAACCCCCTTCTCTCAGCAGGACCACCACCACAGCTTTCTAATTGATCTCACTGACAGGCCTAGGTCCTATTCCCAATGTACAGATGCTGCCTGGGAGAGCAGCCTCCTCGAATGAGAATTTCATGGGGTCACTTCCCTCTTTACATTCCTTGAGCTTTCCAGGCCCATTTGAGTATCTCACTTCTCTCTCAGCCCTATCTGCGGTCCCTCCCCCACCCCAAATACTACAGTGGTGGAGCTCAACAGTTCCCAAAGGTGTATCCTCAGAAAATAGGCCTTTAGATCATGAATAGGTGGGGAAAATTAGCATGGAAAAAATACTGAATGAGGTTCAGCAAGGGCAGGTTTATTTGTTGTGAGGCTTTTCAGAGCCTCTTTTGTGCTGATTTCTGTTTGCAGGCAAGGTCACCTGGCACATCTTGTGGACTCCCAGTTTTAACAGTAGCTGATAGCTAGCCTAGCACTCACTACATGTCAGGTACTGTTTTGTGTGTTTTAGTTCTATTAACTTAGTCCCTGCAACTCTAAGGGCAGGCACAAATCACTATCCCCATTTTGTAGATGAGGAAACTGAGGCCCAGAGAAGTTAAGTGGGTTGCCTAGTTTCACCCAGCTAGTCTGCAGTGGAGCCAAGATCCCAACGCAGACATTCTGACTCTGAAATTGGCACTCATGGTCACCACACTATACCCACGCTTTGAGGATTTCACATGCACCTGGCACTGTGATAAGCACCCTACATGCATTATTTTCTTGATCTTCACAACAACCCCAGAATTCTTATCTACATCCTTTTTTGTTAGAGAAACAGAAATGAAGAGCACTTACATGGAGCCAAGAGGTATCTGAGGTGAGATTTGAACCCAAGTCTTCTGGAAACAGTGAATCTCCAGACTGTATTGTTGTGAACAGAATTAGACATCCTTTACCAAGTTGCCTCTCACAGTGTGTAAAATACACACTGGCAATGCTTCTCTAGCTCTCTGGAAACAACCACTGCCAAGTGACATCATCCTGTTTCCTGACACCCAGGACTTTGCCAGCACTGTTCCCTTGGCCTGGAGTGCCACCTTCCTGCTCAGTCCTTCTGGCACCAAGGAAGAGCTCAGAGAAGGCCCTCTCTCCTCAGGTTTCCCAGATTTTCCCCTTCCAAGCTTCCCTCTCTGTGCTTCCATGCAGCAATGGTCTGCTACAGTATAGATTCTTTCATTTATTCATTCTCTCCCTCATTCATTCACTCTTTCATACATTCACTCAACACATATTTATTGAGCAACTACTAAGTGCCAGCATTGTTTCAGGTCCTAGAAATATAGCAGTGAATAAAATAGACACAAATTCAGGTCATCGCAGAACTTACATTGTGGTGGGGGAACGGAGACAATTAAACAAGCAAATGATGTGCAGCATTTTTGAAGGTGAAAAGGGATAGGGAGTGTTTGGGGCATTAGAAAAGGCTGACCTGAGACTGTGACCTTCAAGAAAGGACTCAAGGGGCGGGGGGCAGCAACCAGAAGGATCAGAAGCAAAGGGAGGCAAGGGACTGTGGTGGGAGAGAAGGCATGTCCCCAGGTCAGGGTGGCAGAGCAGGGAGGAGCTGCAGACACTTAGGAGAAGCTTCGGTGGTGTTATTTCCAAGCATTTCATTCGCGTTTTCAGAAGAAATAACTTAGTAATGAACTAAAATATGTGTGGCCATGGAGCCCACAACCCACATCTGAGAATGAGGGGCCTGCTTTAACCTTGGGCCATGCCTGCCATCTTGGCTACTGTTTTGTCACTTGTATAAGGAACCTAAAGATGTTTCGAGTCCCTTCCAATTCTGGCTTTCTGCTATTTTGGGAGACTTGGCCTCCTTTTCTATGGAATGGGAGTTATAAAACCTGCTCCAGGTAGTCACATCAAATCAGTCAATGGATGTGCTTTCCTTTTCTTTTTTTTTTTTTTTTTTTTGAGTCGGAGTCTCACTCTGTCGCCTAGACTGGAGTACAGTGGCCACTCCCGGCCACCGCAGCCTCGATCTGCTGGGCTCCGGAGATCCTTCCGCCTCAGCCTTCCAAGTAGCTGGAACTACAGGCGCGTGCTACCACGCCCAGCTAGTTTTTTGATTTTATTGTAGAGATGAGGTCTCGCCAAGTTGCCCAGGCGGGTCTCGAACCCACGGGCTCAGGCAATCCACTCACCTCAGCCTCCCAAAGCGCAGGATTACAGGCTGAGCCACTGAGCCCATCTTGGATGTGCTTTTCTTAAATGAAATGTGGAATCCAAGCAGATAAAGGTTAGTCGTAATAGGAACTCTGCTGTCATGTGGCAATAGCCAAATCTACTGTGGGCACTTCCTCATGCTGATTGGAACAGGAATGCCATGACTTGAACATTACCAGTTCCATTTCATGGTTGAGGAAACTGTTTCAGAAGGCGAATTCCCTTGCCTGAGGTCACAGAGATGGTGAGAAGAGAACCCAGGATTCAAACTCCACAATGCGTCAGAGCTTGTACTGATCTCCCAGCTGCACACAGAGGCAAGGCGAGGCCAAAGCCAAGTTCACAGACAGGGAGCAAAAAGAGCTAAAGGCAACAGTAACCAAACACAAATTCCTAGCCCTTACGGTTGCTGCTAGCCTGGAACAAGTGTTCCCTAAGGAGGAAGTGGGATCTAGTGTGGCCTGAGGCTTTGGGCCAACTCAGGTTGAAGTATGACATGGAGAGGCTCCTGGTCAGTCCTGGCTGCAGCCACAACCCTTGGTGGCCCAGGAGGCATGTGCCCAGCCCCCTAACTAGGTGTCTGTGGGTAGCGAAGACCAAAGGTGTCTGCTTTGCCCAATAAGATATTAAAAACATTAAAATAAATTTCAAGGACCCTACAAAACAAGAGAAGAGAATATCATAGGGGAGAAAGAGCAGAAAATCATTTTATATGTAGTAAAATAAATAAAAGGCCTAAACAACACTATCTTTATTAATATTTTCATAGTAGTGATAAGATAGATGGGTTGGAATTAGATATGGAAAAATGTAATATTCTACAGAGGAAACTCTAGGGAGACCCAGAGAGTTATGAAGGTCATTTCTCATTAAGGGTGAACTTTCTGTTCTTTCTTCCCCTGCCTTTATCCTAACTAAGCCTTTGCCCGAGCCAGCAATTCCCCACTCCTTTTGTGTGTTGGAGACAGATGTGCCACCAAATGCCCCCCTCAGCTAGTCAGTGCAAGGCTATTTTTAGTTTTTCCAAACAACTAATGAAACTGGTGTCCATTCTTGGACACTGGGTTTTCTTTTATTGGCTGTTTCAGCTACTCTGGAGTATAAGCAGCATGTTATCTCTGCAACTCTTAGACACAATGGTGGAAATGTTTTCCTCTTGACTTGGGCCACAGGAAGAAGCAAAGATTTTTCAATTTTGGAGACAGTGGGTACCTTGGGAGGGCTGCAGGCTTTGCGGTAGACCTAAATTCCCAAGACACAGGGTCTTTGGCTGTGAAATGTGCATCGTAGCACCCACCCTGTAGATTGTTTCTGTCTGTGAAGTGTCTATCATGGAGTCTGGAACAGGCAAACAAGAAACGTTTGCTCAAGGAGTGGATGGATGGTTGGATGAGATGACACTGGTATAGTTCTCACTAGAACAAATGCTTACCGAATAAAGGAAATGGTGTTCATGTAACACTTAGAGCAGATTATTGTCGAGGAGTGTTATGGGTTACATTTTTGTTCCCTCGCCTCACAAATGTTGGAGTTCTAACCCCCAGAATATACCCCTATTTGAAGGGAGAGTCTTGAAAGAGATAATCAAGTTTAATTAAGTCTCAGGGTGGGTTCTAATTCAATATGACTGGTGTCCTAATAAAAAGGGGAAATTGGGACACAGAAACATACACAGGGAGAATGCCATATGAAAATAAAGACAGAGATACACCTACCATCCAAAGAATGCTAAGATGGCCATCAAGCTGCCAGAAGCTAAGAGAGGGCCATGGAACAGGTACAGCCTCCCAGCCCTCACAAGGAAGCAACTTGGATGACATCTTGAACTTGGGTTTCTAGCTTGGAGAAATGTGAGACAATACATTTCTCTTGTTTAGGCCACCCAGTTTGTGGTATTTTGTTACAACTGCACACACACAAAATTAATACAGAGAGTGTTATAGTGTGAATATTTGTGTCTACTCCAACATTTATATGTAAAAACCTAACCCCAGTGTGATGGCCTTTTGGCAGGTTATTAGGTCATGAGGGGAGGGGCCTCACCAATGGGATCAGTGTCCTTACAAAAGAGGCGGGGGGGGGGGCTTGTTGGCCCCTTCCCCCACATGAGGACAAAGCTAATAGTCACTATCTTTGAAGTAGAAAGCAAGTCCTCACCAGACACTGAATCTAGTGACTCCTTGATCTTGGACTTCCTGGTCTCCAGAACAATGAGCAATAAATTTATGCTGCTATAAACTATCCAGTCTAAGGTATTTTGTTATAACAACCTACAAGGACTAGAACAGAGAGTATTAGTCAAATTACGTAATATGTAAATCCCTGGCTCTGGTCTGGTATACAATACAACCTCAATAAATGCTTCTAAAATGAATCAATGAGATAACACAGAGGAAACACCTCACGCGATATCCAATATGTAGTAGGTGTTGTTGATACTAGTTAAATTGAATACATGAATGAACGAGGTTTACATGAAGCATGTATCTCAGAGCATGGCCTAAAGGCAGATAGATGTTCAGTGTGTATTTTGCTAACTGGCTGAGCTTCAGAGCTAACATTTATAGAGCACTTATTACAAGCCAGGCAGTACGTCAAGTAACTGACATGTGTGTAATGCTCATTTAATCCTTATAATTATCCCATTTTACAGGTGAGGAAACTGAGGTGCAGAGAGGCTAAATGGCTTCTGTGAGTTCACCCAGCTTACGAGCAGCAGAGTTGGCTCTTGGGCCTGGTTTGTCTAGGGCTGGGGTGTTTATTGGAATAATGTATGTGAAGAACCCGGCATGTCTTAAGTGCCCAATTCCAAACCAGTGAGTGGATGGGAGATACCTGGGCAAAGCCCGGCGTGCAGGGCCCTGCCTTTGTGCTCCCTTCCTTTCTCTCAAGTTCTTTCTGATTCAGACTCGTCTCTGCAGACCTTTGGGGCTTGGCACTTCTCCAGGGCAGAATGGCAGCGCCTGGGGCCGGCCAGAATTAGCGGGGCTTTCCTCCCGGTGAAGCCCCTTCTCCTGGTCCCTCAGCTGGGCTAAGAGGAAGCTGACAATGCTGAAGAGGGCAGTGGAGCAGCAAGGGTGTCAATGCTTCATGCTGTCACCAAAGCAGCTCAGCTGTCACAGGGCTGGCGGCACAGAGCGTCCTGCCCCTTCTCTATAATTCATCCCACACCAAGTGTGACGCTGACTCGGCGCTTCCCGCCGCAGGGTCCGGCTGGCCGGCTGTTCACACACTTTCCCAGACGCTCCTGGGTTGTGCCAAGTCCCAGCAATGGCAGTGATTTATGGTGTCACAGGCCAGCGTCCTCTGCCCTGACCATTGCTCTCCGCCACAGATTTAATTATTTAAATAGATTTTACATTTCATGAGCGTGCCCACAGACCTGGCAGAGGAAAGAAAGCCTTAGGAGAAAAAGAACTTTGCTTGAAACATTAAAATTGAAATATCAAGGACAGAGTACAGGAAACATTTCTAATTCCTGAGTGATTGTGGTGTTCAAGGCCCTTCTGAATTTGCCCCATTTTACCAGTGTCATCCGTTGTTGCTGCCTCACCGTGGAAAAAAGTACAACTTGATCATCCTTGCAAGTTGACAATTTTGCTTCGGCTAGTTGGCCTGTCTGTAATGCATGTACACCCTAACACACATACACACACACACACACACACACACACACACACACACACATACACACATACTCACCCACTCACTCACTGATGGGGCTTTACTATGTACCTGGTACTGAGGTAGGGCTTGGAAGGTGGGAGTGAACAAAACACACAAAAATCCCTGCCCTTGTGGGTTTTCTGTTCTATGGCAGGAGACTGGGATTACAGGCTGAGAGATATTAGCTTCTTAAACAGCTGTAGGTGGCCACCAGCTCACAGGGCCCCGGCACACCCTGTCTGGGTCTGGGATGATCCGCCCTGAATCTCAGGTCATCAGGTGTCTATGTTTTCCCTGCTTGACTCAGAGAACAAGCCTGGAGAAAATGAATCTCACCAGTCTCTCTCTTCCAAGCTCTTCACCTCTGTGTAAACTGGGGATAACAAAGTCCAAGGCTATTAAAATAATAATGCAAATAATCCATATTTTTCATCTTCAAAGCACTTTGGAGCATCCGATTAATCTTCTCAGTACCCTTGTGTGTAGGTAAGTATAAGGTTTTGCTTTTAGATGAAGAAACTGAAACATGAGGTGATTTAACTGTGGGCCTGAGGCTACAGTGAAAGCAAGGTTTTGAGTGGGGATTGGACTCATCAGTCCTCAGTTACTTTGAACAATTGCAGACTCCAAGGGCACCCCAGGATTGACCTGCTAGGCTCAACCTTCCAAGTAGCTGGAACTACCAGCTAAGGAATATAGTCAACCTGCTTTGGTGGGGCAAGGCCAGGTATGGGGAAGAGCTGGAGCTCAGGCACAGACGCCACCACGTGAGGTTGAGTGACCTTTGGCAAGTGATTTCAGCTCCCTGCACTCAGATTTCTCATCTATAACATGGAGATTATACCTTTGTTGCAGAGTTATGAGGCTGAAAATAACTGAGGTTATGTTTGTAGAGTGCTTAGCATGATATGATGCAGGTTACCTTTCTCTTAAACATTTCTAGAGACAGAAGAGTTTGAAATGGGCAAAAAGTTTGGAACTGCTCATCATCGTCATTGTGGCATCCAACATCTTTTGCATGTTGGTGTGTTCCAGACATAATGGTGATTTAGCATAATTGTATTAAATGCTGTGTGTCTTGTTATTATTATTGGTTAGCTGCCACACCTAGGTTGTTATATCCATCTGCTTTCTTTCTCCATGAACAAATGTCAAATGTCTGTCCTGCAAGCTGAGGGGGATATAGAATTGTCTTGAATGTGGACCCTGCTCTCTGAGAGCTCCAGTTGGGGAGGCGTAGTACAGTCAGTCACGAATGACTTCGGTCTACACTCTCAGCATCACCGGGAGCTGGTTTTGTGGATACCTGAGTGGCTCCAGCAGGGAAAGTTGCAATTAGTCTTGCTATAAATAGCTCACATTCTAGATATGCCACGAACAACATTAAGCACATAACATGCATTCTTTTGTCGAATCCTCATAACAATCCTGGGAGGCAAGAACAATTAAGGCTCCAATTTTGTAGATGAGGAAACCGAGGTTTAGAGAGAAGTCATTTTTGCAAGGTCCCATAACCAAGTATGTAGTTGGCCAATTCTGAGTTTAGTATGTCTAAGAGGAGATCTGTATTTGAAGTCAGAGTAGAGAGGAGTAAATTACAGCCAGATTCATAATTCAGCTCCTAATAACTTGCTGTGTGAACTTACTGGCTGGCCCTGAGTCTTCTGTACACCTTTAGCAGATCACCAAGTATTTACGGGATCTCTGTTATTGGACCAGACCATATTAGGCACTGTGGATGTCAGAAGAACAGTAGAGATACCTTTTTTTCCCAAGGATATATGGAGACAGGAGTATTTGAGTTGGGCAAAGTGTTTGGATATGCTAGTAATCATCATCATCACTGCCATCCACCTTTCAGGTGCTTGGCATATTCTAGATATAAAAGTGTCTGACATAGACTATTCCATTGAATCCTCAAAAAATTCTTTATAGTAAGGTATTATTTTCCCCATTTTAGAGATGAGAAAACTGAGGCATGCTAAAAAGCTCACAGATGCTAAGTAACTTGCCCAAGGTCACAGAGCTAGCACATATGAGAGCTGACTCTTAACTCATGCAGGGTTGCAGGAGAGATTGCTTTTGCTTGTGGTAGCATCCTGATCGAGACGCCTCCTGTCTTATCCCCTCCCTCAGTGCCCCAGCCAACTTTCTCCTTCAGCAAGAATGAGAATGAATAGCATTAAAGTTGGAAGAGTCACTCTTTGGTTTACACACGTTTACAAGGCTGCCTTGGGAGGATGTTTAACCTCTGTTTGCACCTCCATTTCCTCATTGCTCACGTGTGTCTGCCTCTTGGGGTGTGCCTGTATTATTAATGATGGCAAAATGATCTGAGCACACTGTACTGAGATAGATTCATGAGAGTGCAAAGTACGATTAATCTCGAGAACCATTCAACAGGGTCACGTGGAGCTGAAGGACCCTGGGACCCTCCATTGCACAAATCCTTGGCATAAGGGCACTCACATCACTCTCATGTCTGAATCTCTCTAAAACCCTGTGTGGTAGGCTGCATGGCAGATGGGTGAAAGCATGTCAGGGTCACAGAGACCCATGGGATTTCTGGGAGAAAGTAAAGAGCATTGGGCCAAGGAGAAACTTGTGGCACAGAACAGCTAGTGCTCACCAATGTCATAGCTATACTGGTTCCCCAGCCTTCCTCGCCGTTAGGTGTGTCCATATGACTGGATCTGGGCAATGGCATGTGACAGTGGAGTATTTGCCATTTCTGGGCTTGGCTCCTAGAAACTACCCATTTGGGACCTTGCTCTCTTACTGCTAGAGGACTCAAATGAGGGTGGAGTCACAATATGGATGGAGCCTAGGCCCTCAAATGATGGCTGAGTTTCCTTGCCAACTGATTCACCTGGAACATGAAAAATAAATGTTTGCCATGCTAAGTCACTGAGATATTGGGGTTTATCTGTTGCATCCACTATCATTATTTACCTAAGAAATAATAAAAGTAATACAACTTGTATAGCATTTTTAGTTTTCTAATCACTTTCATATGTTATCATTTGGAGGATCTGCAGTAGATTCTTTGTTTATTATTAGTATTGCAAATGGTTATGTGTTTCTGGGACAAATTATTTGTCTTCAGCCTGTGACTATCTTGTGAATTGGACATCTTTTCCTTTGTCACACTGGCTGTTAGAAAGTTCAGAAAATTGTGGCTTTGTGATCAAAGTTGCATGACATGCTGTTTGGGTACCAATCTCATTTTTGGTGCTATTTTGCTTCCCAAGTAATTCACTTTCTCTAATCTCAGTTACCTCATCTATAAAATGGAAATAGAGAGTCAACTTGATTGCGTGTGGCCAGGCTTCCATCCACCTGAGTAACTCACACCCAACTCTGCTCCTGACTCATTTTCTGAGTCCCAAGTTTCAAGAGATAGAATGTAGAAGGAAGCTTAGTGATGCCCACACAGACCTTTTATTCACTGTTTCTCAAACTGCTGGAGATTGTCAGTGGTCTGCCAGGAAGCCAGTGAAGTCACAAAGCAAATGTGTACAATTTTGCTGTAAATGTGCAGAAACAAAATGTTTGAATTGTGATATGGTATATGTATAAGCAACACCAGGAGATGCTTTTGTTCTATGTTATCTAAGCTCCTCACCCCCTGCCAAAAAAAACACGGGAAAGTTGAAAATTCTTATGTGACTGTGTGAAAGGACAGTTTGACACTGGTTATAATTTAATGGTAACCTCTGTGCCCTGCTGCTGTGGCACCCCTGGCATGCCCTCCCTTAGCTGTTCTGGGCCAAGCCTTTGGCTTTTACCCAAACTGCCTGAGAGCAGTCCCTTGGACTATTTGGTCACACTTGCAGATCTCTTCCTAATTTGTGTGAAGTGTTTCACACCAGGAATTTCCTTCTGACTCTCATAGGAAAAGCATCTCTCTTCCCAAGGAATGGTCACTTGTTCTCCTGCTGCTGTAAGGAGTACTAAGCAAACTGTGAAATTCCGCCTTAATCCTTGGCAGCCTGGAAGCCTTGTTGCTGAGTTTTACACATATTTGTTTCTCTTATTTCATTTAAACAAATTGTTATTTCTCTTCTTCCCAACCCTTTTCTAATATTTTTGTTAAGTTTATTGCAGATGTCCTTTTTGAGTAATTTTCTTCAAATCCTTTCTAGGGTGTTGCAGCATGTAAATCAATTCAAGAAATTACCTAATGCCTGTGATGCCAGCTTTGTTAATAATCTAAGTGGGCCAGATTGTTTTTGCTTTGTGCCACTCCTTCTGCCTTCCCCTACCCTGGTGGTCATTGCATAGCCCTCAGTCCTTGCCCAGACACCTTTCTGTAACCCTCCCATCTACTTCCCTGACTTCTCATTCTTTATTACCTGATAAATAATCCTGGCAAACCCACACAATGAAAGAAACCAACAGCTTCAATAAAGCAAAAAGTCATTTAGAGTTCCCTTTGAATGTCAGCCTCAACTTTTGGCTACACCAGGGGTGGGGTGGAGCTATTAACATGAGGAACTGTGAACGGGAGCTCCCCAGGGGAGATTCACAGGAAGACATCGAGGTAGAAAGGGTGTAACATGAGGTGGGTTCTGGGTAGGCAGAGGGGAGAGTTGTAGGAAATAGATGGGTTAATAATGCAGGAACAGAGAAGAGAATGGTGAGCTGTGTTGGCAGTGCCCAGGTGAGGAGCTGTTGCTACTATTTCTAAATGGGCTGAGAAAAGTAGGCTTTTTTCCTCTGTGTTGTATTTTTTTAAAAAAATAGTAATATTGGAAAGCTGTGCTTAAAACAAGGCCACTGAAAATAGAGCCCAGGGAATTAAGCCTCTGCCATCAAACATTAAAAATCACTTTGACTTAAGAAATCCATTTGCTGGCCTTAAGGGCTTTTAATATATGTGTTTAAAAGCTCCCGCCCTCTTTTACTTTTTTTTTAAGTGACTCTCTGCCTGTCTCCCAGCTGTAATGTCTTGAGTGTTTTTTTCTGTTTTTTGGGGGTAACCAAATCATAGTTCCTTTTGACTGGGTTCGCTATCAGGCCCCCTCTCTTTCAGTGTTAGAGAACAAAGATAAAAAGTTAGAGGGCTGACATAATTGCTATGGGGCAGTCCTGCTGAGTCCTGATGATCCCAGCAGTCTGCAGGAAGTGGTTCTTGCCAGTTTGGGTTCTGGAGAAAATGAAGTGGAACACAGATCCCCCTTCATGCCATTCAATGCATGCAGACTGTTATAATGTTACGTGCTGAGGGGACTTTAGCATCAAAGACATGTGACTCAACCCCTTAAATGTATTTATTTGTTCGCAAATAAGTTTATTTATTTATTTATAAATTTATATATTTTCTTGAGTACCTGGGACAGGCGTGCACCACCAGACTCAACTAATTAAATAATAATTTTTTTCTTTTCTTTTTTTTAGATTCAGGGTCTTGCTATGTTAGCCAGGGTAGGCTCGAACTCTTGACCTCAAGGGTCCTTCTGCCTTGACACTCCAGAACATTGAGATTAGAGGTGTTAGCCACCTCACTCAGACAACTTCTTAAGTTGAGAGAGGATAGATGGAGTCCAGCAAGGTGAAGTGACTACCCAATGCCATAGTCCCAGTAAGAGGCACAGCTAGTACTAGAACACAGGCCTTCAAACCTTGTAATTGCAAAAATCATGGGTCTTAATCCTAGGAGAAGGCATATGAGAAATAATATTTACTGAGCATCTACTATCTGTCAGGGGCTACCTCAGGTATTTTACTACCATTATTATACAATACTGCTAAAGTCAGCTGTTGCTTGTTGAATACCTTCAACAGGCACTATGTTTGCACATATATTTTGTCTAATCCTTACGTAACCCAAGAGGCAAGTATTATTACTCTCATTTTTATACAAGGGCAATCAGCCTAGAATAGCTTAGTTACCCAAGGATACGCAGCAAGGGAATGTGGGAACTGGAATATGAACAAACCCATAGCTGTCTGACTCTAAACTCATGTTCTTTCCTGAATCCCTATCTTTTCCCCCCAGTGAAACCTCTCATTCAACTTGTCTGGCTTTTGCAAAGTCCCACAGTAGGTATTTGTGGCTCAAAGTGTGGGTATGAGGTGTCCCTTTCTGGGTTGTTTCCTTTTCCTTCCCTTTCCACCGTGTTTCCAGCTGTTCTGATGCAGATGAATATTCTTGGGGGAGTACTGCTTGTTGAAATGGAAAGAACACACATATGTCAGCTTAATTCCTTCTACAATTCTATACATCATGAAATTGGGCAATTCTACACATCATAATATTCCCTGACTTCTGTGAGCTTCATTCTTCTCATCTTTTAAAGTGGAAATAATAATATCTGTGCCTGAGGGTCAAATTCAAGCCTGTGAAGTGTCTGACTCATGGTAGATGCTTAGGTCCAGTGTCCCTTGCCAGTTCCAGATGACTTGCTCTTGGACAGAATACTTAGAGAGCTCAGAGTCCCTGAAAGGTCCTGAGAGACCTGGCCTATCCCTTCCCCTCCTTTGGGTGACCTTACACCCGGAAGTTCTGGGAGGGTAGGGCTGAGTGAGCATCTATGTGCAGCCATTCTGGGTCATGAACCATTGTCAAAGGTGGGAACTGTTGTGTTCATCAGGCTCAAAGCCCAGTACATGATACCCACTGTCATCAGAGGGTGACGCCAAAGATTCTCACTTATTCTACATGTGCTGTGGAGGAGGAGAAAGATGTCCCTGGACAGCTGTTTAGGAAGAGAAGGAGTCCCCAGAGGTGAATGCCAACAACCTTCTGCAGACACTGAGACAGGATGTAAATAGGAGACCTGTGGGTTGGTGATGGGAGCTTTTCTGGGTGAATGCATGTATGTATGTGTGCATATGTTTGCATGATTTTGGTTTGAGCTATTCTGTAGGACTCCAGTTTTACCAGGATGCAATAGGCTTGGTCTTTTTAAACTAGGGTCTGTTGGAGATACACACAGGTGTGCTTTCTGCTATGAGGATCACTGAGGGCTAGTGTGCTGGTTTCCAAGTCTGGCTGTGTGTCAGAACCTGGGGAGCTTACAAAGAGTCCCAAGTTCTACCTCTAGAAAGTTTGATAGAAGGTGTTGTGTGGAAATGGTAGCTATCTGTAATTTTAAAAGGTTTTTCCTGTACTCTTGCTGAATAACCAGGTTAGGTACCATGGAAACAGTGGACAGGCTATGGTGTAAGAACCAGATTGGGTTTGAACCTCTCTCCAGCATGGATGAATTACAGACCAGCGACTCTGATGGATGATCTCACCTGCGTCTCAGAGCCCCTCTATGTGTATACACATATCCGAGATATATGAATCACAGACATGGAGAAAGGTTTTGGAAGGTTGCCCAGTGAGGCAGGGCCTCACTTTGGATTAGTTCATTTTACCTGTCCTGGTCACATCTATGGCCATAAGCTATCCTGGCTCCCACCACACTGTGGAGCCAGTGTTGGCAGGACACACCCCTCTGGGAAACAATAGCCATTTACTTAAAAAAGTAAATTACAATTGGCGCATTTTCTGTTTGCAACAATAAAGAATAATTTCTCTTCCTTGTGCACAAGAGCTCCAATTATGATTTAATTCAATTCAGATTAACTATGCTTTGATGGCATTTCCATTACATAAAAAATAAGTGTATTAGCCAAGTATAATGTGTTTTGACTATAGTTCTGATGCTAATAAGGAGGCTGCTTGATGGCTATGATCCCACACTTCATTCCACAGTTGTGAAGAATGAGAGGAAACAAAGAATGAGACAAATAACAGAGAAATCCCACACATGAGGGATGTCATGATTTGGGGGTGTGGTGGAGACCGTCAGCACTTGCCTGGTGTTCTCAGGTTTGTTCTCACAGTTATGGCTATTCTGCCTCCTGCGAGACTCAGCAATGGAGTGGGGTGAGGGAGAGAAATGAAGGTGAAGCTGACTGCACACCTGCATCCGGGAGTGTCAGGCTTGTCTCCATCACGTCAGGGAGAACAACACCCCTCCCGCCTCTTGGGCTCTGTCTCCCAGTCTGAGTAACCTGCAGCCTTTGCCTGGGCTCCTGGCCCTTGCTCATCAGCTCTCCAGCTGGACAAGGCTCTTCAGATGTCCAGTGCCTCCCCTCCCCATCCCTGGTGCACACAGTTAGTAACCCCTTCTTGGTCCCTATCGCCACCTGGCATCCTTCCTCCCTGAAGAAGGGGCTGATCCAGGTGAGCCTCTGTCCTGACACTTCTTTACAACTGTTATTTTCCCAATAGTCTCCTGAGGGGGGCGTCCATGGAAGAGGAAGCCATGCTGAATCAGGCCTGCTTGTTCTCACATACCTCTCTTGACACTTACTTTCAACCTCCTCTTCTATTTGACAAAGGGCTGACCCCGGTTGTCTGACTTCCCCTGGGTTTCACCTGTTTGAGGGAGGAGGGCAGAGTCTGCCTTACTCTGGGGGAGTCTCTCCTGCAGGCAGGTCTTCCCTGTGGCAGCTTCCTCAGGGACTCCCTTTGACCTTAGAGGTAGGATCTTCAGCTTCTTGCTGTGGTTAGTCTTTGAATTGCCTCATTCTGCTCTTTTTGGCATTTCAGCTTTCCAACTCCTGTCTAACCAATCCTTTACAATAAAGTCTCTCAGTTTCGAATTCTCAGAGTAGTTTCTGTTTCTCTAGCTGAAACTGAAGATACAAGTGGCTAAGTAACCACCCAGTTTAACAATCAGCACTTTAGTGTATTCCCATTTAGGTTTTAAAAATGTGTATGGTAGCCGGGCTCGGTGGCTCAACCTGTAATCCCGTGTCTTGGGAGGCTGAGGTGAGTGGATTGCCTGAGCTCGCGGATTCGAGACCCGCCTGGGCAACTTGGCGAGACCTCATCTCTACAATAAATCAAAAAATTAGCCAGGCGTGGTAGCGCGCCTGTAGTTCCAGCTACATGGAAGGCTGAGGCGGAAGGATCGCCGGAGCCCAGCAGGTCGAGGCTGTGGTGGCCGGGAGCGGCCACTGCACTCCAGTC